>CALYLW010000790.1:60000-284369 GCA_944989445.1 Ampullaceana balthica | reverse complement strand
ATGAGGGCACTGTAATATCAGTGGTGATCATGAGGGCACTGTAATATCAGTGGTGATCATGAGGGCACTGTAATATCAGTGGTGATCATGAGGGCACTGTAATATCAGTGGTGATCATGAGGGCACTGTAATATCAGTGGTGATCATGGGGGCACTGTAATATCAGTGGTGATCATGGGGGCACTGTAATATCAGTGGTGATAATGAGGGCACTGTAATATCAGTGGTGATCATGAGGGCACTGTAATATCAGTGGTGATCATGAGGGCACTGTAATATCAGTGGTGATCATGAGGGCACTGTAATATCAGTGGTGATCATGGGGGCACTGTAATATCAGTGGTGATCATGGGGGCACTGTAATATCAGTGGTGATCATGGGGGCACTGTAATATCAGTGGTGATCATGAGGGCACTGTAATATCAGTGGTGATCATGAGGGCACTGTAATATCAGTGTTGATCAAGGGGGCACTGTAATATCAGTGGTGATCATGAGGGCACTGTAATATCAGTGGTGATCATGGGGGCTCTGTAATATCAGTGGTGATCATGGGGGCTCTGTAATATCAGTGGTGATCATGGGGGCACTGTAATATCAGTGGTGATCATGGGGGCACTGTAATATCAGTGGTGATCATGGGGGCACTGTAATATCAGTGGTGATAATGAGGGCACTGTAATATCAGTGGTGATCATGAGGGCACTGTAATATCAGTGGTGATCATGAGGGCACTGTAATATCAGTGGTGATCATGAGGGCACTGTAATATCAGTGGTGATCATGGGGGCACTGTAATATCAGTGGTGATCATGGGGGCACTGTAATATCAGTGGTGATCATGGGGGCACTGTAATATCAGTGGTGATCATGGGGGCACTGTAATATCAGTGGTGATCATGGGGCACTGTAATATCAGTGGTGATCATGGGGGCACTGTAATATCAGTGGTGATCATGGGGGCACTGTAATATCAGTGGTGATCATGGGGGCACTGTAATATCAGTGGTGATCATGGGGCACTGTAATATCAGTGGTGATCATGGGGGCACTGTAATATCAGTGGTGATCATGGGGGCACTGTAATATCAGTGGTGATCATGGGGGCACTGTAATATCAGTGGTGATCATGGGGGCACTGTAATATCAGTGGTGATCATGGGGGCACTGTAATATAAGTGTTGATCATGGGGGCACTGTAATATCAGTGGTGATCATGAGGGCACTGTAATATCAGTGTTGATCATGGGGGCACTGTAATATCAGTGGTGATCATGAGGACACTGTAATATCAGTGGTGATCATTGGGGCACTGTAATATCAGTGGTGATCATGGGGGCACTGTAATATCAGTGGTGATCATGGGGGCACTGTAATATCAGTGGTGATCATGGGGGCACTGTAATATCAGTGGAGATCATGGGGGCACTGTAATATCAGTGGTGATCATGATGGCACTGTAATATCAGTGGTGATCATGGGGGCTCTGTAATATCAGTGGTGATCATGGGGGCACTGTAATATCAGTGGTGATCATGGGGGCTCTGTAATATCAGTGGTGATCATGGGGGAACTGTAATATCAGTGGTGATCATGAGGGCACTGTAATATCAGTGGTGATCATGGGGGCTCTGTAATATCAGTGGTGATCATGGGGGCACTGTAATATCAGTGGTGATCATGAGGGCACTGTAATATCAGTGGTGATCATGAGGGCACTGTAATATCAGTGGTGATCATGGGGGCACTGTAATATCAGTGGTGATCATGGGGGCACTGTAATATCAGTGGTGATAATGAGGGCACTGTAATATCAGTGGTGATCATGAGGGCACTGTAATATCAGTGGTGATCATGAGGGCACTGTAATATCAGTGGTGATCATGAGGGCACTGTAATATCAGTGGTGATCATGGGGGCACTGTAATATCAGTGGTGATCATGGGGGCACTGTAATATCAGTGGTGATCATGGGGGCACTGTAATATCAGTGGTGATCATGGGGGCACTGTAATATCAGTGGTGATCATGGGGGCACTGTAATATCAGTGGTGATCATGGGGGCACTGTAATATCAGTGGTGATCATGGGGGCACTGTAATATCAGTGGTGATCATGAGGGCACTGTAATATCAGTGGTGATCATGGGGGCGCTGTAATATCAGTGGTGATCATGGGGGCGCTGTAATATCAGTGGTGATCATGGGGGCACTAATATCAGTGGTGATCATGGGGGGACTGTAATATCAGTGGTGATCATGGGGGCACTGTAATATCAGTGGTGATCATGGGGGCACTGTAATATCAGTGGTGATCATGGGGGCACTGTAATATCAGTGGTGATCATGGGGGCACTGTAATATAAGTGTTGATCATGGGGGCACTGTAATATCAGTGGTGATCATGAGGGCACTGTAATATCAGTGTTGATCATGGGGGCACTGTAATATCAGTGGTGATCATGAGGACACTGTAATATCAGTGGTGATCATTGGGGCACTGTAATATCAGTGGTGATCATGGGGGCACTGTAATATCAGTGGTGATCATGGGGGCACTGTAATATCAGTGGTGATCATGGGGGCACTGTAATATCAGTGGAGATCATGGGGGCACTGTAATATCAGTGGTGATCATGATGGCACTGTAATATCAGTGGTGATCATGAGGGCACTGTAATATCAGTGGTGATCATTGGGGCACTGTAATATCAGTGGTGATCATTGGGGCACTGTAATATCAGTGGTGATCATGGGGGCACTGTAATATCAGTGGTGATCATGGGGGCACTAATATCAGTGGTGATCATGGGGGCTCTGTAATATCAGTGGTGATCATGGGGGCACTGTAATATCAGTGGTGATCATGGGGCACTGTTATATCAGTGGTGATCATGGGGGCACTGTAATATCAGTGGTGATCATGGGGGCACTGTAATATCAGTGGTGATCATGGGGCACTGTTATATCAGTGGTGATCATGGGGGCACTGTAATATCAGTGGTGATCATGGGGGCACTGTAATATCAGTGGTGATCATGGGGCTCTGTAATATCAATGGTGATCATGAGGGCACTGTAATATCAGTGGTGATCATGAGGGCACTGTAATATCAATGGTGATCATGAGGGCACTGTAATATCAATGGTGATCATGAGGGCACTGTAATATCAGTGGTGATCATGGGGGCTCTGTAATATCAGTGGTGATCATGAGGGCACTGTAATATCAGTGGTGATCATGAGGGCACTATAATATCAGTGGTGATCATGAGGGCACTGTAATATCAGTGGTGATCATGAGGGCACTGTAATATCAGTGGTGATCATGAGGGCACTGTAATATCAGTGGTGATCATGAGGGCACTGTAATATCAGTGTTGATCAAGGGGGCACTGTAATATCAGTGGTGATCATGAGGGCACTGTAATATCAGTGGTGATCATGGGGGCTCTGTAATATCAGTGGTGATCATGGGGGCTCTGTAATATCAGTGGTGATCATGGGGGCACTGTAATATCAGTGGTGATCATGGGGGCACTGTAATATCAGTGGTGATCATGGGGGCACTGTAATATCAGTGGTGATAATGAGGGCACTGTAATATCAGTGGTGATCATGAGGGCACTGTAATATCAGTGGTGATCATGAGGGCACTGTAATATCAGTGGTGATCATGAGGGCACTGTAATATCAGTGGTGATCATGAGGGCACTGTAATATCAGTGGTGATCATGGGGCACTGTAATATCAGTGGTGATCATGGGGGCACTGTAATATCAGTGGTGATCATGGGGGCACTGTAATATCAGTGGTGATCATGGGGCACTGTTATATCAGTGGTCATCATGGGGGCACTGTAATATCAGTGGTGATCATGGGGGCACTGTAATATCAGTGGTGATCATGGGGGCACTGTAATATCAGTGGTGATCATGGGGCACTGTTATATCAGTGGTGATCATGGGGGCACTGTAATATCAGTGGTGATCATGGGGGCACTGTAATATCAGTGGTGATAATGAGGGCACTGTAATATCAGTGGTGATCATGAGGGCACTGTAATATCAGTGGTGATCATGAGGGCACTGTAATATCAGTGGTGATCATGGGGGCACTGTAATATCAGTGGTGATCATGAGGGCACTGTAATATCAGTGGTGATCATGAGGGCACTGTAATATCAGTGGTGATCATGGGGGCACTGTAATATCAGTGGTGATCATGGGGGCACTGTAATATCAGTGGTGATCATGGGGCACTGTAATATCAGTGGTGATCATGGGGGCACTGTAATATCAGTGGTGATCATGGGGGCACTGTAATATCAGTGGTGATCATGAGGGCACTGTAATATCAGTGGTGATCATGGGGGCACTGTAATATCAGTGGTGATCATGGGGGCACTGTAATATCAGTGGTGATCATGGGGGCACTGTAATATCAGTGGTGATCATGGGGGCACTGTAATATCAGTGGTGATCATGAGGGCACTGTAATATCAGTGGTGATCATGAGGGGCACTGTAATATCAGTGGTGATCATGGGGGCACTGTAATATCAGTGGTGATCATGGGGGCACTGTAATATCAGTGGTGATCATGGGGGCACTGTAATATCAGTGGTGATCATGGGGCACTGTAATATCAGTGGTGATCATGGGGGCACTGTAATATCAGTGGTGATCATGGGGGCACTGTAATATCAGTGGTGATCATGAGGGGCACTGTAATATCAGTGGTGATCATGGGGCACTGTTATATCAGTGGTGATCATGGGGGCACTGTAATATCAGTGGTGATCATGGGGGCACTGTAATATCAGTGGTGATCATGGGGGCACTGTAATATCAATGGTGATCATGAGGGCACTGTAATATCAGTGGTGATCATGGGGGCACTGTAATATCAGTGGTGATCATGAGGGCACTGTAATATCAGTGGTGATCATGGGGGCACTGTAATATCAGTGGTGATCATGGGGGCACTGTAATATCAGTGGTGATCATGGGGGCACTGTAATATCAGTGGTGATCATGAGGGCACTGTAATATCAGTGGTGATCATGGGGGCACTGTAATATCAGTGGTGATCATGGGGGCACTGTAATATCAGTGGTGATCATGGGGGCTCTGTAATATCAGTGGTGATCATGAGGGCACTGTAATATCAGTGGTGATCATGAGGGCACTGTAATATCAGTGGTGATCATGGGGGCACTGTAATATCAGTGGTGATCATGAGGGCACTGTAATATCAGTGGTGATCATGAGGGCACTGTAATATCAGTGGTGATCATGAGGGCACTGTAATATCAGTGGTGATCATGAGGGCACTGTAATATCAGTGGTGATCATGGGGGCACTGTAATATCAGTGGTGATCATGGGGGCACTGTAATATCAGTGGTGATCATGGGGGCTCTGTAATATCAGTGGTGATCATGGGGGCACTGTAATATCAGTGGTGATCATGAGGGCACTGTAATATCAGTGGTGATCATGGGGGCTCTGTAATATCAGTGGTGATCATGGGGGCACTGTAATATCAGTGGTGATAATGAGGGCACTGTAATATCAGTGGTGATCATGAGGGCACTGTAATATCAGTGGTGATCATGAGGGCACTGAAATATCAGTGGTGATCATGAGGGCACTGTAATATCAGTGGTGATCATGAGGGCACTGTAATATCAGTGGTGATCATGAGGGCACTGTAATATCAGTGGTGATCATGAGGGCACTGTAATATCAGTGGTGATCATGGGGGCACTGTAATATCAGTGGTGATCATGGGGGCACTGTAATATCAGTGGTGATCATGAGGGCACTGTAATATCAGTGGTGATCATGGGGGCACTGAATATCAGTGGTGATCATGGGGGCTCTGTAATATCAGTGGTGATCATGGGGGCACTGTAATATCAGTGGTGATCATGAGGGCACTGTAATATCAGTGGTGATCATGGGGGCTCTGTAATATCAGTGGTGATCATGGGGGCACTGTAATATCAGTGGTGATAATGAGGGCACTGTAATATCAGTGGTGATCATGAGGGCACTGTAATATCAGTGGTGATCATGAGGGCACTGTAATATCAGTGGTGATCATGAGGGCACTGTAATATCAGTGGTGATCATGAGGGCACTGTAATATCAGTGGTGATCATGAGGGCACTGTAATATCAGTGGTGATCATGGGGGCACTGTAATATCAGTGGTGATCATGGGGGCACTGTAATATCAGTGGAGATCATGGGGGCACTGTAATATCAGTGGTGATCATGAGGGCACTGTAATATCAGTGGTGATCATGGGGGCACTGAATATCAGTGGTGATCATGGGGGCACTGAATATCAGTGGTGATCATGGGGGCACTAATATCAGTGGTGATCATGGGGGCACTAATATCAGTGGTGATCATGGGGGCACTGAATATCAGTGGTGATCATGGGGGCACTGTAATATCAGTGGTGATCATGGGGGCACTGTAATATCAGTGGTGATCATGGGGGCACTGTAATATCAGTGGTGATCATGGGGGCACTGTAATATCAGTGGTGATCATGGGGGCACTGTAATATCAGTGGTGATCATGGGGGCACTGTAATATCGGTGATCATGGGGGCACTGTAATATCAGTGGTGATCTTGGGGGCACTAATATCAGTGGTGATCATGGGGGCACTGTAATATCAGTGGTGATCATGGGGGCACTGTAATATCAGTGGTGATCATGGGGGCACTGTAATATCAGTGGTGATCATGGGGGCACTGTAATATCAGTGGTGATAATGAGGGCACTGTAATATCAGTGGTGATCATGGGGGCACTGTAATATCAGTGGTGATCATGGGGGCACTGTAATATCAGTGGTGATCATGGGGGCACTGTAATATCAGTGGTGATCATGGGGGCTCTGTAATATCAGTGGTGATCACGGGGGCACTAATATCAGTGGTGATCATGAGGGCTCTGTAATATCAGTGGTGATCACGGGGGCACTGTAATATCAGTGGTGATCACGGGGGCACTGTTATATCAGTGGTGATCACGGGGGCTCTGTAATATCAGTGGTGATCATGAGGGCACTGTAATATCAGTGTTGATCATGGGGGCACTGTAATATCAGTGGTGATCATGAGGGCACTGTAATATCAGTGTTGATCATGGGGGCACTGTAATATCAGTGGTGATCATGAGGGCACTGTAATATCAGTGTTGATCATGGGGGCACTGTAATATCAGTGGTGATCATGGGGGCACTAATATCAGTGGTGATCATGGGGCACTGTTATATCAGTGGTGATCATGGGGCACTGTAATATCAGTGGTGATCATGGGGGCACTAATATCAGTGGTGATCATGGGGGCTCTGTAATATCAGTGGTGATCATGAGGGCACTGTAATATCAGTGGTGATCATGAGGGCACTGAAATATCAGTGGTGATCATGAGGGCACTGTAATATCAGTGGTGATCATGAGGGCACTGTAATATTTTTATGATATAGTTCCTTTCCACATCCCCTCCCTTTCCCCAAACACGTTAAGAAAATGTAGTGTTGAAGAAGCTCAATGATGCAATTAATTTAACTCAGTTGTCTCAGAGTGGCCATAGACAGGTCCTTTTACAGATTATCTACAGATTATCTACAGATTATCTACAGATTATTTTGGTTGCCCCACTCAATTACACTGAAAATGAAACTTAAATCTAAAGTAATAAAAAAATCAAATTAATTAATCTGCACTCGCAAATTAATTTCAATATTTTTTTATGTGATCAAAGTTAAAAAAATGAAATCTAAAAAATATTGATGCATGTTTCTTTTAAATTTTTGAATTACAATTATATTGATATATATTCCTCAAGATGTTCATTGTATCTGGCCATGTTTCTTCCTTAGACCGCAGGACCAGAGGTTACAGACGTTATGGACACTGCTTAATAAACTTCCCAAGGCTAACTATAACAATTTTAGGTTAGTATTGACTATTACAAAGTTATCATGCTTCACAAAGAAAACCATCGTTTTATTTTATTTTATTTTTACATTTCAATTAATTATACTTTTCAAATTGTAAAATGTCTACTTTTCTACTTAACGTGGATAGTTGGATCTTGGCACATGTAAATGTATTCTAGAGATTAGTACTGGCTGTCTTGATTATGTCACAATCCCTCTCTCTCAGTCTTCCATGCTCAGCTTTGATTATGTCCCAATCCCTCTCTCTCTGCCTTCCATGCTCAGCTTTGATTATGCAATAATGAAGGTCCAAAGATCTAGTTCTCTCACTCTTTAACTCCACATTACTAGTATGGTACAATGGCTACTGCATTCATTCATCTATTTCTACCGCTTTTCAACTCAGTCCTTGCACTCTGACACTGTGACCTCAGTTCTGGTCTACATTCTCAGTGTTGAATCCTTGGTTCCAACTAAAGATCCCTTATTATAATTCACTAACTGTCACATCTCTAGAAATTCCTTCCCAGGCATATCTATTTCCCCCATACATGCTAAGAACTGTTTCTCTACCCTGGTGCTGTGATTAACTCCCCTCTCCCATTTACCTTGAATATCTTGTTAACTAGCCCCTTTTGTTTGTCATGCTCAAATCTGATAATCCTTGTTATTTACAATGGCACTCAAAAACCTTAACTCACCTCAACATGCACCACCCAAGTTTCCTAGCCCCCAATCTTCATGATTCCCCTCTCCACTGGCACGGTCAAACTAGTCTCTTCTTAGGGTGTTGTGACACATTTTGGCAGGCATGTCTACTCCATCCTTTGCCAAATCTCTACCCCACTACAGGAGACAATCTACCCCTGTATTCTCCAAACCTGTGCAGTGTTATGAACTGTAAAATATATATGTGACATGGTCAGTTTTAAAAGCAAAGTTGGTTTTAAAAAAAATAATTTCTTCAGTTATGCTGTAAATGAATTCATTTAAGGATAACTTGATGAAGATTTAATCTTTAACTTAACTCTTTTTTTCCGGATGAACGCTCCCATTGTCAATTTTAAAAAGACGTTTTTGACGGATCAATGATGGGAGCGACGATTGATTAAAACTGGATTGTTTTGTTTCTTTTAATAGTTATTGAACAAAAATTACTTTTAATGTAATCTAGAATGATTTCCCTTGAATAAAAAAGTAGGAAATTCTTTGTTTGAACGTGTTTTCACAGCAATAGAAGAGTTTGAAACACTTGTTTTCATTTTCGTTTTGACGTTCGTTTACAATATATGGATATACAACCCAGCTCATCTGGTGATTGATCTAATATAATTATAAATACTACGATGATCAACAAGTAATAGGTATTGTTTTCTATGATGATTCAGATAGTAATTTTAAATTTCCGATGAATCATACGTCTAGTGCTATTAGTTGTAGTGAAATCGACAATGAAGTTGACAAGTCATCTGTTGATGAACAACAAGCCCCGCCCCCGTCTCAAATGCCTTGATGAACTGATAATATTTCTACTACAAATAATAATATATACAATATAGAGTCTAATTTGAAAGCTGCTAAAATTCACACTAAAACTAAGTCCAATTTTGCATAGAATTTAAAATAATTTCTAGTTGCAATACATATTACGAGTATAGCTTCAAGTTCCAATGATAATTCCGTCTGAATGAGGAAAATAATTCCGGATAAAAAGAGTTAAGAAAAGTAGCCCATGAAACAAATTCAGAAATTGAATCAAGTAAAGCTTTGTCTGCTAATTTAGGATTATCTGTTCAGTTAACATTGGGGATAATATATGAGGTACTGTATTCAAGCAGTGTATGAAAATAAATGAATAGTGCTTATAAGATAATTTTATTTTGTGGAAAAATGCTAGAAATGTGTTTAAAATCAATCTATAAAAGATAATTATTAGGAAAAAAAAGGTTATTTGAAATAGAAAATCATTAAATAGTAACTCATGAAATTTTAACTCTTTGAGACTCATGTAGACACAATTAAATATTATCTCTTGAAATGTTAACTCTTTGAGACTCATGTAGACAATTTTTATCTCATGAAATGTTAACCCTTTGAGACTCACGTAGACACAATTAATTTTTATCTCATGAAATGTTAACCCATTGAGACTCATATAGACACAATGAAGTTTAGTTTTATAAATAATGTCTTAGAATGTCTTTTTAAATCCCTTATATTAACTTCACCGCCATCTCTGTCTTGGGCTTGCGGTCGGTCGGGAGGGCGGAAAAACAAAAGTAAAAAATGACCCACTTCCTGTGATGCCATCGAGCTGAAATTTGGCACATAGGCTGGTGTCACCTAACAATACATGGTATCAAAATTTCAGATCGGTCGAACGTACAGTTATTAAATTAATGCATTTTTAGTTTATCTATATAAACTATATGTAGCGGTCGCTTTTGTTTACATTTTACGGGTCACTTGACTTCACGCCAGCCATTGATGACCACATCTCGTGGGGGAGGATTTCACTCAGTCTTAGGCTGTAAATATTTGTCGTTTTGGAACATAATGAATACTTTAAGTTCTGTCTCACATATAAGGGATTTATAGTCAAAAACTTTGTTTTTAATATTTGTCGCGTTGGAACATAATGAATACTTTAAGTTCTGTCTCACATATAAGGGATTTATAGTAAAAAACTTTGTTTTTACGGGGTGTTTTTATTATCAATATTATTTCCACAGGTTAACATTGCATGTTTTTTTTAAAATGTAATACATATAAATATTTACAGTATTTACAATGGTAACTATTTTGGCTTTACTAAGCTTGTGTTTTCAATGTAATAATACAATTATTCATTGAAGGTATTTGATCAAATTTCTGGCAAAACTGGCAGAGAAGAGTGATGTCAACAAGATGAAGCCCAGTAACATTGCCATCGTCATAGGACCAAATCTACTGTGGACGGAAAGGAACAATGCGTACGTAATTTAAGAGCTTGTCAATTGAATATTTCATTTAATATAAATTAACTTATTCATCCCATATGTCATTTTATATTTATTTTTTATATTAATTTATTTCAGATATGTTTAAACAAAAATAAAAGTGCCATTTAAAAGGAATAACATTCTAAAAAATCTTACGTTTCTTATAATCTTTTGAATTTTCAAGAGGATTTTGAAGGATGGGTGGGCCATTTTCGTCATCCTTATAGCATCTTTGTGTGTCTGCTCTGTTTTAACACAATTATTAATTAAACTCAACTAATCTCTTTATATCATTTCAGATTGTTCTTTAATAATTAAGATTAAAAGGTTTTTTCATGTGGAACACTACCACAAAAAAGATCTTAAAAATAAACCATATTTGAACTAAACAATCTTTGTCATGTCCCACAATGTGCACTTGTAACGTACTTGTAACATCACATTAGAAATGTTAAATGTGTCCATCTCCCCTCTAGGCCTAACATGCTAACAACTGGTACAGTGAGTGCAATCATTGAAGCTATTGTTACACATGCTGACTGGTTCTTTCCAGGTGGTAAGTTTTTTCCCCCATTTTTTTCCCTTCAATATTTGGCTTTTAAAAATCTTTAAAAATAGTGCTAATTTTGTTTTGCCCTTTGAACTAATTTTCATTGAAAAGCCATTCACGTCAATGGCAGCCATTCACAGCAATGGCAGTCATTCTTAATCTGTAATCTCCCAAAAAGCTTCAGGGTGGGCTTTAAACACGCCACAGGTTTTTTGCACTGAGCTAGACTGCGAAGTTAGAACATGGTGTTGACCAATGTTCCCTTTAAGCTGCTCAGCCGCGCAGATATCTGACAGACGTCGCGCAGTAGTTTTTAATTACCCCGCAGCAAATTTGGTAAAATATTGCACAAAAAATCGATGCTGCGCAACTTTGCACACGAGTTTTTCAATTTTGCACACGGACCAACGAACCTTAGAGGGAACATTGGTGTTGACAGACAGCTATAAATCCAGATATAGATTTGATTACAGTGGGACCCGCTTAAGTCGACGGCCTCGGGGTATGAAAAATGACGCCGAGATAACCGATCATCAAGTTAAACGAAAACCAATATGGCGGCAAAATATTAACATGCGCTTGAAATTTCTTTATAATTATATACATGATGTGCGTCAATTAGTGATGGGACGATTAATCGGAATCGTATCGGAATATCGGGACCCTAATATTTCTTCACTCTTTCCTAAGGTTAAGACCGATCGTTTTTAAGGACCGTTTAAATATAACCAGGGTTCCCACTCAGTCGTGAATTCTTTAAATAATTTTCCCGGTCTAGAAAGTCTGGAAATAGTCGGGAAAAGTTATGACTAGTCAGGAATTTTTATATATGTATTTTTTTTTGTTGCTGAAGTAAATGACTATAATTACGTCTCTGTGGTCATGTTTCAATTCCATTTAATACAAAAAAAAGTTACCAGTTTATAATTGTCTGCGCAACCGTTAAAGGTCAAATTTGTCTACTCGCCTCGTCCCATGGCGCGTGTGGCGTGGCATGCGTTTGCAATGCCCGTCGAATCGGCGAATTAAAAAAATTAAACATATCAATATGGTAATTTTAAGTTTAATGCTTTTGACGTGCAGGATATCTGTCACTATGAGACCGCACTCGAATTTCCTCCGTCAATCAAATGATACGTGTAACTTGTAATATAAATAGTAACAAATGCGGCCTTGACCATATCAGAATTCGACCTACAACAGTGATGACGTGTGTATTATATATATACTAGAATATTAAGAAAATGATTTGATTTCACCGTCACTCGCGTGTTAGTCACAGTCACGTATCTTACTGGTAACAAAGCAACAACAAACTTTTATAAGAATAATAATAATTTTTTATTTAATATATAAAAACCACCGTCGATTCTTGATACAAACCTTTATTTTCTTTTCTAAAGATATTCGTTTATCTTAAAAAATAAAATGATTAATGCATCAGAAATGAATTAAGTTTAATAATAATATAACATGCACAGCCAAATAATTACGGATTAAAGACCACTAACGCGATTTTCGAGTACCTCTGGTAAATACATACTCAAACTAATTAAAGGAATCAAATTGAAAGTTAAAACATCCGGTAATTTTTGTTGAAATCTCGTAGAGTCACACAATAGCCGGAAGTCTCGAAGAAAGCGAGATGTCAACACTTTTTTGAACTAAAAATGCCAAAGTGCATTGCTAGGCGAACAGACGTTAAGTTGCAAATTTGGTACTCTTTTGTGCTCGAAATATTAGGGCTCGGCGACTTAAAAAAAATCGAATTAACCGATGAAAAAATGCAAAGACAAAGAGATAATTTGGCGGTTCCAAAAAAAAACAACGTCGACTTAATAGAGCTGACGATTTAAGTGGGCCCCACTGTATTTAATTTTTATCACAGTTCTTATGGTTGATAAATATAACTAACAAATGAAGGTACCATCTCCTATTTTACCTGATATCTCATGGTTTTACTCAGAATATTTTTAACTGACCCCTGTCTGGAATTAATGTCCAAGCCTTAACCGCAGCTCAGCTTTCAACTCTTTGATTCTGCTGTACTGCTTTGTTTTAGTAATATTATTTTTCTTTGCTTAGCTCATCAACAGAAATTGTCTTGCTTGAACATTTGTTTGACAAATATACCACAGGCATAAGCTTCTGTACACTGACATTTATTTCTTATATTTTTAAATAATATTTCAGCGCATAAATAATATTAACCTCTTAACAATCTTTTTTTCAAATATTCTCATTAATTTTGAGTGGTTATTGTTTTAAAGACAAACTTATACATTTATACGCAAACTTTTTTTTGTTTTTTGTGTTTGTACCCATGACAGAAAAATAAGAAATGCGATTATATTGAAATGTAACAGAAGGTTACAGTGAGAAATGAAAATAGTTAATATGAATACATGGAATACACACAAAATAACTCAAATTAATGAGGTAATGGCCTCAAGGAAAGTTTCAGGTTTAACCCTTTGGAGACAATGTATTTTTGGCAACACTGCCAAAAGGACAAAACCCTTTTTTCAAGACTGGGACATTCTTTGAAAAATAAAATGTATAAAACCTAAAACAATAGCTTAGCATATTAAAAGACCTATATATTCTTGTAGGAAAAGAAATTTACTAATGCAATCTTTGTAAAGGAAACAGCTATTTCTACAATTATACAAAATGAGCCAATCTAATATGCATAATTTATGCATGAAATTTCTCTGATTTTTTGTGAATAAACATGACTTACTTCCTATCTTACTGAACTTCTTTTTGTCTACTCAACCTCTCGTCAGCTTTGCTCCTCTGGAGACATATTGTTCCTAAGACACGCACAAAAAACATTAGGTATAAGGTAGGGGTCTACCGATATATCGGCACCGATATCTGGATATCGGCGATATCGGTATCGGTAGCATGTAAAGGTCCCGATATTGACGTCACCGATATTTCATAATAAGTGACATTTTGACCCCAAAAAACAACTATCATTTAGATTTACAATATCTCGACAAATTAATATATCGACCTAGATACCGGTATTGAAATAGCCAAAAGAGTCCTAGTATTAATTAATATGTACTGCCACGATACAGTGTGTCATGTGCTATGATGTTGTTTAGGTATCGGCCGATTTTCGTATGCTCGGAAATACTGTGTAAATAGTGCCGACGCCAAGTATACCGTAATTGCTCTAATAAATGAATAACATGTAAACATAATGTTCACATAATTGCTCTAATAGCAAAGATGCACGCAGAATCGCAGATGTCTAAAACACTTCGTTCCGGATGGAATAATAAAATGTACCGTGTGCAGACTTGTTGTCATTGACATTGGCAACCATTCATCCTTCAACCTCATTTTCACTCTATTACTATTACTTTGTTCTCATTGTTTCATTCATAAAAGTGGGCCGTGTGCAAAAGCCATAAAACTATTGGTTAGAATTAATAATTATGATTAAAA
Organism: Ampullaceana balthica; assembly: GCA_944989445.1. NCBI lineage: Eukaryota > Metazoa > Mollusca > Gastropoda > Lymnaeidae > Ampullaceana > Ampullaceana balthica. Next base: position 269,412 of record CALYLW010000790.1, on the reverse strand, counting down.
GTTGAAGTTTTAAAAGGAGTTCCTAATTTTGCTTGTACATTTTTTATAAAGGACGGTTCGTTTTGTCATGAGTCCTATGTAGGTCATGATCTGGAACTTGAAACACATCAGAAACTTTGTTTCGACAACAAAAAAAATATTTTTAAAAATCGGTAATATCGGCAAAACTGAATATCGATAGACCCCTAAATTATAAAATATAAATAATTACGAGTGATAAATTTAAGAATGACGTCATCAAATATGACCGCTGGTTTTTTTTCCTAACAAATACTCATATCGGCACTCAAATCTGAAAAAAATATCGGTAATATCGGCAAAAATCCATATCGGTAGACCCCTAATTATAAAATATAAATAATTACGAGTGATAAATTTAAGAATGACGTCATCAAATAAGACCGCTGGTTTTTGTCCTTACAAATACTCATATCGGCAGTCATATGGGAAAAAAATATCGGTAATATTGGCAAAAATGCATATTAGTCCCCTAATTTGAAATATAAATAATTACGAGTGATACATTTAATAATGACGTCATCAAATATGACCGCTGGTTTTTGTCCTAACAAATACTCATATCGGCACTCATATCGGCAAAAAAAATATCGGTAATATCGTTATCTGCAATATCGGCAAAAATGCATATCGGTAGACCCCTAGTATAAGGTCTGTCTTTTTGTGTGCCCCAAAACGATTGAATTCTCTACCATTACACGAGCATAGTATTCCTTCTACTAAGGCCTTCAAGACTGTACTAAAAACACATCTTTTCAAACTTAACTTTCTAAATTAAACATCTCACTGTCTGGCAAACATAGCTTATGTTTGCCATCATGTCATTGTATATTTTGTTTAATTAGGATATGAATGTTTTAATGCATTTATAAATATATGTCTAACTATTTTATGTAAGCTGTGGGCCCGGCTGGTAGCTGGGGTACTGCACAATACTATTAGTTCTCAAAGTATTAATTTTTATTATTATTACTTATAATATCAGTCTAAATTTCTTGATGGTTAAAGTACGTCCTAACACTTGTGATCTGGGAAGCAAGACCCATAGTTCTGCTCCTTTTCCTACCTATATGTGATTTTTGATAATACAAAGAGAATGTTGGGTCAGGACACACTTATCTATAACTTATTGACTTCTTTTGAGCTCAAACTCACTGAGAAAGTTGTAGGCATATCTATTGGTTTCTTTCACGAACAAACAAAAAAGTCTCAAATACTCAACTCCGATGCTTATTATGCCTTTTTATTGGCATGTTGATCGGATCTGTTTGTTTCTAAAAATGTGTGGGGGAAATCCCTATCAAGTTTAGAATTCTTGATAATGTACCAAATATTCACAACATTATTGTCATCGTTATCCTGTTGATCTTCATCACTTTCCCAGTTGTTTTCATCACTGTCAGATTCACTTGACCAGGGAGAAATTAGAATAATAAAATTTTGTCTGACATTGTGGAATTTCACATCATCATATATAAAACCAATTTTTTTTTATGTAACACACAAGGAAACCCTCAGTTCAGGCCACCATTATAATAACAGAATGTACAAGAAAGGTATGAAGCAATCTGATAAACTGGTATAATGACCCACCGGCCAAAGGCTTGAATTATCACTTCCGATAGATCAGCCCAAACTTCCTGGGCCGATAGATCAGCCCAAACTTCCTGGGCCGATAGATCAGCCCAAACTTCCTGGGCCGATAGATCAGCCCAACCTTCCTGGGCCGATAGATCAGCCCAACCTTCCTGGGCCGATAGATCAGCCCAAACTTCCTGGGCCGATAGATCAGCCCAAACTTCCTGGGCCGATAGATCAGCCCAAACTTCCTGGGCCGATAGATCAGCCCAACCTTCCTGGGCCGATAGATCAGCCCAAACTTCCTGGGCCGATAGATCAGCCCAAACTTCCTGGGCCGATAGATCAGCCCAAACTTCCTGGGCCGATAGATCAGCCCAAACTTCCTGGGCCGATAGATCAGCCCAACCTTCCTGGGCCGATAGATCAGCCCAAACTTCCTGGGCCGATAGATCAGCCCAAACTTCCTGGGCCGATAGATCAGCCCAAACTTCCTGGGCCGATAGATCAGCCCAAACTTCCTGGGCCGATAGATCAGCCCAAACTTCCTGGGCCGATAGATCAGCCCAACCTTCCTGGGCCGATAGATCAGCCCTGTTGTCTCCAAAGAGTTAATCATAGAAGTTATTCTCAGGTTAAACAGTGAGCAAATTTTATGGAAAATAATTTTTTTTATTATTGACATAACTAATTTAATACAAAAATGAAATGAGACGATAAGATACTGGTAATGGTTGAAAATTAAATATTCTTTTTTTTTCTTTCAATTATCAATTAGCGTTTTGATTTATGGCGGGTTAAAGCTATAATGCAATTTAAATCATTATCATTTATTTTTTAATCAGTTTTAAAAAATCTTGGTAATCTGAGGTAAACTAAATTACAAACATTTTTTGTAGTTGAAAATATAATAAGTAAACAATGGCTGATTTAAAAAAAACCCACATAATTTGTTAAATTTTATTAATTTATTTTTTGTGTGGGTTCAGGTGTTAATAATTTATTTTTTGGGACTTGAATCCTACAACATAAGTGGTCTTCAGTTGGAGAAATTTCCATAAGAAAAACTATGCGAGTGTCTAAAAATAGAATAGAAACTCTGTTAAATTATTTATAATTGATCAAATTTAATTGATGTAATATTGTGCTCAGAGATAGTGGAGCACAGTTCTGACTTGGAAATTTATGATTTGTGTCTATTTGTATTTTTTAAATAATTTGCAGAAGTGTTGAGATCTATTGCAATTTCTAAAAAATATACCAAATGAATCATTTTAATGTCTGAAAATGACAACTCATTTTCCAAAACGAAAAAAAAAGAGCTTTTTTTCATGGTCTTTCCTAATAAGCAGCCAACTCAACACAGCTTTATTTTAAAAAAATTATTTGATGTATGTATTTGACATTAATTGTTTGAGTTTCCTTGGAATTTAGGGATTTCTGGATATTCTCCTTTTTTGTAATAAATGTAACCACATTTTAGATTTTTTAGTGATGCATATCGGCTGATGCATCAGTATTGAACGCTCTGAATATCTAACAGAAAGTGTAATTTATTTTTGTTGTCACATGACCTCCTTATCCATTGGCTCATTATTCCTTGTACCCACCTTAAGTTTGGATATGAGCTACTGCCATACTGTTACAGCCTGGCTTGGATATGAGCTACTGCCATACTGTTACAGCCTGGCTTGGATATGAGCTACTGCCATACTGTTACAGCCTGGCTTGGATATGAGCTACTGCCATACTGTTACAGCCTGGCTTGGATATGAGCTACTGCCATACTGTTACAGCCTGGCTTTTCCCCATTGAGGAAGTGGTGGTTGTGTTTTGGGGGGGGGGTGGGGGTTTGGTTTGATACGTTTGGAAATATGATGATCAACAGACAGCAAATAGTTGCCAGATAATTTTAAAAGCTTGACTCCTTGCTGTTAAAGAACTAAATAAATGTACCAGAGATTTTGTAAGCATATGTGGTTAAAGAAATTACTCCGCTGTGGAGAATTTAACAATTGAACTTCTTATTAAAATGTAGAAAATTAAAAGATTTTTTTTTGAAACTTTTTAAAAGAAACAATTAACCTTTTTCCAAATTTAAGGAGTTTAAAGACACTAAAAAACTAGAAAAAAAAATCCTAACAATTAATAAAAGAAAGTGTGCAGAAAATATTTTTAAAAATTATAAGAAAAAAGTATTTTAAAAAGCTTCTATATTTAATTTGAATCATTTTGTCTTTTACTTAACATTCTCCTCATACTTTTCTTGATGTAATCAATTTTGAGAAGTGACAAAGTTTACTTTTTAAGTTCATTTAAACTTGTCATTAAAAGATTCAAATGATTTAAATTTGTATACATTTTTATGGCCATTAGCATACTCTTAATGAAATCTTCCACACTTATAAATAGGCTGATAAAAAATAATAATTAAGCATTTTTTTAAAATTGAAATTTTATGGCTTCATTTTGCTTCCTTTCCTTCCCCTTCTCAACACAGCTTTTGATTTTCACTTGACTGGTCATGGCAGTTCCCCCAAACCCTGCAGAGAACCTGGCTTTGATAATAGCACAAAGCCTCAATGTTTAAAAACTAAAGTGCCCAAAGAGAAGCCAACAGAGGTAGGATATCCTTCAGACAAAGATGTACTCAAGAAGGTCAATGATAAAAGTGAAAATTGGGATGGCCGGGCAGTGACTGACAAAGAGAGAATACTGCCATTAGAACAAGGCTTTTTAGTTCCAGCCTTTGAGCTTCGTGTTCATAAACCCAAGAAAGACTCTGAACATGGCTGTGGGGGTAGTTCAGATGAAAGCTGTCCGTTCTCTGAGGCTAGCTCAGAGAAAGAAAATATTGACCAGGAGGGTGAAGATCTGTCCTCTTCCTGCTTGACGTATGCTGGTAGACATAATGGCTCCAATGTAGCTCCAAGCAGCACTAACACGGGGGACTATGACAATATCCTCTACACATTTAGCACCCAGAATCCAATGATTAAGAGCAGCACCATTAGTAGGGGCTATGCTCCAAGTAAAGAAAACAGGAGAGGCAGTGCTGACAACCTTTTGCCTTTCAGCAAGCAGCTACCCACCCCTGTACCTCCCTCAAGACCCTCCCGTCTAACAAAACGCCAGTCTCCAAAGTCATCGGAGAAAATATCTTTTATCGGTGCTTCCCGCTCTGAGTCTCAGTCCCCCCATCCAGACACAAGCCAATCGGTGGCCACCTTGCAACAACCCCATTCACGTTATATTACAGGCTCCACCCCCAACATCGCCTCTCTGCCTTACAACAGAATGGAAGAGGAAACCTATTCTGGTCTGCAAGGTTCTTTCTGGAACAGGCCAAATCAAAAAACAAATTTCCATGCTTTAAAGAGAGGATCAGACCCATGTATAATCCCTCCTCCTCCCCCTCAGTTTAATAGTTATTCTAGTCAACGTCCTCTCAAAGTCTGGAGATCCCAGTTGGGCACACCTCCTAAACCTGGTGAAATTCCGAGGTCACAGTCAGCCCAACAAGATGAGATGCCTAGGTCACAGCCAGGTCAGGGCACCCTGACGACGAGTGCGTCACATCAAGTCCATAGTCCAGTTGACAAAAGTTTTCATCAGGACACCTACAGCACAGCATTCGCTCTGACTTCACTTGGCGCTGGAGCTAAATCTACAGACTACTTGACGCAAGTTAGGGCCATGTGGGATGATCGTCACCAGCAACAAATGATTAAATCCCCTACCAGTTTCAAAAGCCCAAACCAGGGAAAGGTTGGTGAAAGCCAGTCTCCAGAACTTGAGCAAAGACAGACAACATCTCCTTCTGGTCCTGGGGTATCTGCTTCAAGCACAGACAGTAGTGCAGGAGACAAAGAAATAACATTGTCAGTGAAAGAGCAAGACCCTAGGCATTGCATGGCTGCTGCTTCAGCACACAATAGCACCCATTCCCCAAGCAACCGCTTTGAGAATGCAGTCACTTTTCCACTGTCCAATGTCAGTGGGAACACCAGGGCACAGGGAGTTTCTTCGCCACCGTCAAGCTCAAGCAGTCAACTAGCAGGTTAGGCCTATCATGACAATTTTGGATGTTGATGCCTGTCTTGGTTTCTCTGCTCGGAATGTTGGTTCAAACTGCTGCTAGGCTTGTTTACATCATCCCTTCCTAACACATTGACCAAGTTTTCTTTGACCTCAGTTAAAGCTTTAGCTGGCAAATATTCTCATTCATTCAAATAATAGTCATTTTTTGTTGGGACAATCTTCTTTCTTTTTTTTTAAACAAACATTTGAACAATTTGATGACTACATCATCTAACAGTTTCATTTTCTATTTCTTTTCCATTTAATTAACCAACAATTGAAATACATGTACAATTTTAAGTACAATTTACTACTTTATAATGTTCAAATTAGCTCTAGCTGTAAAGGATGTATATATTAATATTAACATAATAAACTTGGTTAAATCTACTATAACTTGCACCACTGTCACAGTTAATGATCATTCACTTTTAAAAGCAAGTGACTCTTATTTGAAAGCTAATGTTTACTGAATATTGCTCAGAGTACTCAGAGACTTCATTATCCAGTTTTTATAATTTTTTCTCCACAGGTTAAGCTTAAAAGAAATAAATATTATAATGCTTCAGATTTTAATCAAAACCATATGATTGTTTTAGCATTTTGTTCCATTTATAAAAATTTCACTGGATGAAATTAACAACTTACTTTGATTTGGTTGATTTTGCATCCTTTCTCCACAAAAGTATGTAACATGATATCATATACAATAGTTTGTAACATGATATCATATACAATAGTTTGTAACATGATATCATATACAATAGTTTGTAACATGATATCATATACAATAGTTTCGAATTTTAATTTATTGCTCTGAATACCATCTTTTCTTTATTATTCAAACTTAAATATTTGTACCAAACTCTATTTACCTTCTTTAAATTACAATTCGCTACCAATTTAAAAGTTGAAGTATATAAAAGTTGAAGTATATAAACGTTGAAGTATATAAAAGTTGAAGTATATAAAAGTTGAAGTATATAAAAGTTGAAGTATATAAAAGTTGAAGTATATAAAAGTTGAAGTATATAAAAGTTGAAGTTTATAAAAGTTGAAGTATATAAAAGTTGAAGTATATAAAAGTTGAAGTATATAAAAGTTGAAGTACTGTATATAAAAGTTGAAGTACTGTATATAAAAGTTGAAGTATATAAAAGTTGAAGTATATAAAAGTTGAAGTATATAAAAGTTGAAGTATATAAAAGTTGAACTTAAACATCACTTCTTAAAATCTTTTTAATTTCAAAATTTGTTGTAGGAACTTTTCTTTGTCTGAAAAATATGAAATATAAATCTTGAATTAAATATAAATCTTGAATTAAATATAAATCTATAATTAAATATAAATCTTGAATGAGATCCTAATTAACTACCAGCTTCACTGTCATAAACAAGTAAAGGGCTGAAAACATTATCTGATTAACTTTACTTACTGAATGCATATTGTATGTTAGAAGCCTGCTTGATTGCAAGAATACTGTGGTAGATCTTCATGTTTGCACTTCATTGTTTTGGCATGCGTAGAATCCTATTACAAATGTATTGTCACTAAAAATAAATATTTGTATTGCCATTAGATTGCAGCTGAAACAAATTGTTAGTCACTACGGAAAAGTAAAGCACAATTTAGAAAACTCTTTCATATCCCAATTATATGAACATGAGAAAACTGATATTATTTGTATCAATTGTAAAATAAATTTAGCCAAACTTTAATGGAGAATCTTCTATTATCTTTTCATTTATTTATTCAAATTTTAAAAAAAATTCTATTATTTTGAACATTTGTTAGCAAATAAATTATATATAGATATAATATATATTACATTAACTTTTTTAAAAATCTTTTGTAACTCTAGCTGGTGTTTCAGTAGTGGACTTACATGTCTTAAACCACAGGATTATGGGTTAAGTTAACTTTAGGGCATAGTATGGTTTTTTTTTAAAAAATGTGAATATTCCAAATATGAAACAATTAGGTCATTGGTTTGACAGATACGACAGTTGTAATTACTGTGATCACTTTTTTTTTAATTAAAAAATTATTAATATATATTGAAGACTTGTTATGAGAGTTTTTAAAATTATACTATCATGAAATCAAGGCAATCAATAAAATGACTGCTTGTAATTATAGCTATAAACTCAAGATAAGATAAGATAAGAAGATAAATACATTAATAAATTAAGTATAAATTATCTGTTTGTTTGAAATATTTTCTTATAGCTATTTAAACAGCAACTGTGTTAGTTCTTAATGTTCATTTTATTTTTCAAAGATTGCTGTTCAAGATTATAGCATCTCCTTACATTCTCATTGGTTTGTGGGAGATAGAAAAATTTTAAATTTGATAACTTAAGCTACAAAATACATTAAAAAAATTATGCATTTTTTCTTTTATCATATTGCCTTACAGAATTTGATTTTCACAATGTTGGGTGTGGTGATGAAGAGTTCCTAGAAGGTAGCCAGGGGCAGTCTGGGACACAACAGAACAGTAATGAAAATTTGAACATTCAGGTACATTTTAAATTGTGTTAGCTTTAATCTTGTTTTTAATGAACTCACTTGTTATGGTACAATGTCAAAGATAATTTTAAAAATTTGAGGTGGTATTAAAAAAGGAATAGCAAATGGTGTTCCATATTATTAATTGGAATATTAATTTTCTGTCAGATTTTAACAAAAGTTCAGAAGAGTCCTACATTGTCAGCTATGTTTTATTATGGATCTGCCTTGTCGTGCCTCTCATCACAGATTTCATAACTGCTTGCTAAATCTGAAAAGCCCTCTACTACGGTTGAGGAACTCATCAAATGAGCTAATTGTGATATTTTGAGCACTGTTTTGTATAAATTATGCAATATTGTTATAATCATTACACAACAATTGAGTGCAAAGACATATAGATGATACAGCAGGGAATATTGGAAACTGCAGCATACTTAACAGAATTTGTTTCACAGCTTGATGAGTTGGGCTTATCAGGAAATGAATCTTTACTTCTAACTTTCAAATGATGTTGTATTGGTAGAGACTTAAACTTCAAGAAGTCTAATTTGCTAGACAGCTAGTACTGCTAACTTATAAATTCTAACTGCTATTGAAAAAGACTCCACATATGATGTAAACTGCCATTGAACTAATTTATTTGAACTAGGCTAGGAGGTGGGGAGGATGCTCTTAGAAACAATATAGAATAACTCATTTGTCACTTTGATTCTTGTAATTGTCATGATTAGACTAAACTTTTGTGGTCAATAACATTGGAATCATCATACTGACATCAGGAACAAATCAGATATCAAAAACCTTCCTTGACACATATCCTCTATGATTATTGCTTCAGGATTGTTGTATTGTATGGCAACCGTCTGTCCTCATGGGACGATGGCGTGTACTCCTGCTCCTCTGCCCCTCCTGCTCCTCTGCCCCTCCTGCCATTTCTCCTGGCCCTTCTCTCTTCACTCAAAGCTATGAGGGATGCTTCCGCAACATGAATGCCCTCCACGCACTTTTGCCCGCCAGGATGTGCGCTCCTCGGCAATGGTCTCCCATGTTTTATAATCTATCTGTGCCAATGACATGTCTTTCTTGCAGACGTCCTTGAAGCGCAAGCAGGGGCGACCTCTTTTTCTCTTACCGGTTGCCAGCTCACCGTAAAGCAAGGCTCTAGGAATGCGCTCCGAGCTCATCCTGCGGACATGACCTAACCACCGCAGGCGCCTCTCACTCAGAATTGAGTGCATACTCAGCATATGGCTTCAGAATAAGCTGGTGAAAACATGTGTGTCCCTTTGGTTGTCTGGGGACATTTAAAAGCCGCTAGATATATTCAAAATCTGTCATGTTCGCTTGGAAGATAAGCCCACTATTGAAACGGTTCCTTCCAGAAAACGCATTCCATAAATGCGAGTAAATTCTTTGCTATTCAGCTTGATGAGATCACTGATGTCATTAGTTATGCTTACGGTATAGGTTCTTATGGTATAGGTTCTTATGGTATAGGTTCTTATGGTATAGGTTCTTATGGTATAGGTTCTTATGGTATAGGTTCTTATGGTATAGGTTCTTATGGTATAGGTTCTTATGGTATAGGTTCTTATGGTATAGGTTCTTATGGTATAGGTTCGCTACAAAGATTTTTCAAATAATTGAAGAGGAAATGTTTTGTGCTCTTTCCGAGTTGCGATATCAAGGTAGTGATGTACTAAATAAAGATAAAGAATACTTTGATAAGGTTAATTTAAAATATAAAGACTTATTACTTTGTCTGTTCATGGAGTTACGGCTATGTTGGGTCGTTTACGTGATATTTCGGCTTTCGCAAGAGAGAGGAATCCCAAAATTAACCACTGTATGATCCATCTTCAAGCTCTGCTTGTGAAACATTTGGAACCTGAGCTGGAAATCGTCATGCATGATGTTATCCAAATTGTAAATTTCATTAAAGCACATGCACTGCAAAAGCAAATATTTCGTGATTGAAGTAAAGATGGTGAGCCTGAATGTAAGACCTACTTTATATCACACCGAGGTATGGTGGCTTTCACACGGCAATGTTCTAAACAGAGTGTGGGCTCTGAAAGCGGAACTTGACACATTTCTGGCTGGTCAAAAGCATGATCTAGCAGAGAAGTTTACAAACTATTATTGGGTTGGCACATCTCACATATTTAGCTGATGTTTTTGAGCATCTGAATGCGTTGAACAAAGAATAGCAGGGAAATAACATCAAACAATTTCAGCCAAAGATTGCAGCATTTGGATTAAGGCTTTCATATTGGAAACAAAAAGCAGAAGGAAACAAGTTAGTGTCCTTTTCAAAGTTGGCCTTGTACTTGTAAGATTGTGGAAATATAACTTTTGACCACATCCAGGATATATTTATCAGACATCTTACCAAGCTCAAAGAGCTGTTCACTGTTTACTTTCCTGTATTTTATTCACATGTCAGTTTAATGGTAGATCCCTTTAGATGTGACATTGGGGATGTATCAGATGAGCCTCAAGGGTTGGCAGAGGCACTTTTTTACATTTAGTCCAATAATGAGACACACATGCATTTGCAAACAGAGCAGATCTGACACGTTTTTGGATGTCAAATGCTGCAAAGGCTTTCAACATTGCACATGAGGAGGCCGTCAAATCATTGGTGCCTTTTGCAACAACGCACCTTTGTAAACAAGGATTTTCCACTCTAGTGAACATAAAATCAGAGCTGCGAAATCGAATGGACCCCGAAGAGAGCATTCATTTTGCCCTAACATCAAAAGCCCCAATTTTGATGTAATTGTGTCAAAAATGAAGCAACACCTTTTCTCACAGAACTGACATAAAGAGATTTAAAGAAGAAACCTCATTGGTATATAATAATAATTAATTTATATTTAATTTATAATTTCAGTTAGTTTTTAAAAAAATAACTTTGTATTTATCCAACTTTATCACACTATGATCAATTTATCATTATTATAGAATGGCCAGTGCCGTTAGGCCTTTAACCGGGTATAGCAGGATGACAATGATGTTATAACTATTATATTCGAATGTAAACTTCTATAATTATATCAAATAAATTCCCCCTGAAATCTGAATCTTCTGTGACGTTTAAGTTACAATATCTACGTATGATCCTTTTCTGACTCATTTTAAGACACTTGTCAGGCTTTTAAAACTCACCAGATTCATTTTCGGCTGGGGCTTAGCCCCAGGCCCTTTGAGTAGCGGGGAGGGGCTTACAACGCTTCTTTAAACCCTCGAGTCGTATGGGCAGGACCTCGCGCCCGCCATGGTAACGTCAACATAAACTTTTATATTTTGGGGTAATGGGCAAAAAAGTTTGCTGAACTCTGCTCTAAAGAAAAGTTTATTTGTTGTACAGTTTTGTCAAATGTCATGAGGAAATGAAATTTAAAAATAAAATAATCTAACCATTTAATTTCTTTGCTATGCTTGTAATTTTTAAAATTTTGGGTTATTGACTTCAAAAACTGTTTTTTAAGGTACACATTAGGGATATTTTAATTGCCATGTCAAGAAACTATATCTCTCTATTATTTTGTAGGATAAAAATAATAATCAGCCTACAAGATATGAAAAAAAAAGTATTTGAACAATGACAGTTGCATTAATTTCTTGTTTCAGGTGACTTCCAGCCAACCTGTAACTCAGCAGCCGAGCCCTAGTTTATCCTCCAGCAATTCATCTTCCAGTAACCTGCCTGTGCCTCAAGACAGGTCAGATTGACTGTGTTTTGTTACTTGTACCTTCAAAAATAAGTATAATATCTGAAACTACACAAACAGCACTTAGCATGCATGTATGACACTTGTAAATATCCACAACATGAATCTATTCAAATAGTCGGCTGATAAATGTAGGCTGGCAATGTGTTATGAGTCTATATTAATTTTCTCCAGTTCTGCCACACAATAAAACACCTTTAGTTTCAATTCTTTCATGAGTTAAAATTGTCTCTGAGTTTGATTTTTGAACTTGGTTGTTGTGCTACAGCCCAGAGCCAGTCAGCCCCATTCATAGACGTATGACACGCAAACCAGCCCCGCCCCCACCACCTGATAAACCATTCACAGTCATGGTGACGGCGACGACGGCATCAAGCACGAGATCTGGATCTGAGGCCATCAGCGGCGGGATGATAGAGTCCGAAGGCCAAGCCAATAACAATGGTCAGTTTCAAACGTGGCCTCGGTCAGCGCCATTAGCCTCTCCCGAGTCCCCTTCAGAGCAGTATAAGTTTTCAGGTGGCCAGGAGAAGAACAGAGATAGGACGTCTGTGAGCCACTTTGAGCGGCCGTCAATGCCACCCCCAGACCGACCTGGCATAGCTCCTCCGGAACGTCCTCGTCAACCACCAGGTTTAAATCCCTCTGTAGGTCGAGGTCATCAACGATCTGCTTCTACGGGGGCCATGATCAACCAGATCACGGCTCATTATGATGCCCCAGCGGGCGTCCCAAATGCAGGTAGTTTAACTTCTTACACCATTCTTGAAGGTGACCAGGATAATGCCACTCTAAACACAGGTGTTGGGTCAGAATCTGTTAATACTGCTGCATATTGTCAAGGTTCAGTGGGCCTAGGTTTATCACATACTCTAGGGAGGCACTCAAGCATGCGTCCCAGGCCTACCCCTCCACCGCCCCCGCCCCCCGTTGCCAGGGAGTCAGAAGATACCAAATTGTGATAATTGAAAATGCCCTCCTCCAAAATTGTGATTAGTAGATATAATTTTGATATGTAAATAGTCACCTCTTGATGCTTACATTGTCCAGTTTTTTGGGATGATAAGGCCACTGTGTATTGTTCAAGTAGAAAATTCAATAAGAACCATTTTGTGATCCTGCATTGAATTTACTATTTACCCCCAAATAATTACTTGTTATACATATTCTCCACTTGCTTATTTCTTTAGAAATAAGATATCAATAGACCTGCCTAAGTCACAATGGGAACTGATCTCTCCCAGATCTTTTACCTAACAAACCCCCCATTTTTAAAGCAATAGAAATGTCCTATTTTTTCATAATGGGTAATAATAAAATATCAAGGAAAATCTTCAATAGAAAATAACTTTTTATTGAACTGTAATAATCACGTTATTATTGTAACTACAGATGATTTCTCTTCTGCTAATCTAAGATAACAATAACATTATGGAAAGGTTTATTGGTCCTGGGGGCAGTTGACTTGAGGTTTGCAAATAGCTTGAAGCGCATGCATTTAATTTTAAAACTTACTTACTATATAATTATTTTGTGAATTTTCCATGATATATAAAGGAAAATATATTATATATTTATTAATTGACTGTAGACCCATTATTTAAATGTTAACAAAACTAAGGTTAACTTTAACAATCAGATCAGGGGAATGTTTATAGGTTAACCAAGGGGGGGTTAGTATCAAATTTGTTAACTTATAATTGTAGCAGGACATTAAAAATTAATTTACATTACATCATCTCCATTTGTTCTAGCTAAGGATTTTCAAACAAGTAGGCATTGCCTTTACCAGTGCTTCTCAAAGTTGTGGTCTGGGGACCGGTGCCGGTCGGTAGGCCGTCCGCCGCCGGTCTGCAGAAGTTATGAAAAAAGGACAGAAAAAATTGTCAGTGCAGGGAAAAGAGTGCACCGGTCCGTGGTGCAATGGAAAAAATTCCTGCCGGTCCGCCATACTAAAAAGTTTGAGAAGCACTGGCCTATACTGCCTCGCAGTTTTGAAAAGTCTACTCTAAATTCAGTATGTTGTAGACAGTACGAAAATATAACTATTTATGTTTTTTGATACACATTTTATGCATTTCTGTCTGTAGATAAAAAGTTTTAGTAAGTACTGTTCTGTTTACCATTCAACACTCTGCTTTTATCCAATACTGTAGTACTGAAATGGCTTTATGAAGTGTTAACAAGAACTGAGATCTGTTTGTGTTTTTTAATTAAAGTCACAACTCTTAGACGCTTTATACAACTTAGCCCCCAAAACTGGAAATACTAGTCTCTAGACAGGAGCCTTTAAATTTTATTTTTTTAAAATTTAATTAAGCTGTTTCAGAATGTTTTAAACTGCTTTTTGTGTCTTTCAAATGTGTGTAAAATTTTCTTAGTTAGACATTTCTAATTGTGGTTTTAGATATCATCTTTCTCTTGTTAAATGTGCACAGAGTAGGAGTTTTTAGATGTGTTGATCTTTACTTTTGTTATTTTATGTAACAACTAAGTCAATACTAACAAACCAAGAGCTTTACCGCCATAATTTATCATCAAGTGTATACATTTTTATACCAGTATTTTAGGTATTTTGTACTCTACTTTATGAGGGAATAAAATGTGTGCTGAAAGCTTTATATCTGCATTAGTTGGATCATTTCTTAGAGCTGGAATCCTAAGAACATGTTTGTTTAAATCCATTATTGCATTTTATGTCATCAAGAGTATGAATCTTAGTTTGAGGATATAATAGTATATATACAAGCATTATTAAATGTACAAAATTGACCAGATTTTCTCAAATAAAAATGTAAGTTTGCTTCCATGTTCTTTTGTTTTATTTTTATTTACTTTAAATCTAGAGAAAAAATATGTAATTTTTTTATTAGGGGATTTGAGGTAAAAAATAAATAACATTCTATGTTGCAATGATATTACAATTAATAAAGTTCATTGATTTGACTTTTCTAATATGTATAGCATCTAAAATAGCACAGGTTTGGTGTTCAGTCAGACTTGCAATTATTCTGGTGTGCATGCTGATGAATTTATGCTTCTAACACATTGTTATAATGCTTTATGAAGTTAAAACACTTTCTTTCTTCTAATCTGGTTTAAGAAAAAATAATTTATTTAGCTTTTTTTTTCCTTTTTGGAAGATTTCCTCAACCAAAGGATTTAAATATAACTTAAACGATGTTAAATATTTAGTACTTGAAGGCATACTCTAATCTCAAGAGGAAAGTTAATTTTTTAAAATATTTAAGCATTTTTGTATCTTTTCTCCAATTATGTTATTATTGGTGGATGAAGTAGTTATACTGAAGAGCTGTAATTAATTTGTTGTAATGGATTCTACTCAGAAGTAGTTGTCAAGTATTGTTTTAAATGCTGTCCAGCAGTTATCAGTTAACTAGTTTTCACAATACAATGTCAGAAAATTCTTAAGTGTAAGGCAATAAAATATAGTGCTGGAAATGTAACTAATTATTTTCTTTGAATACTTAACTGCAATAATGTGATGAATAGGTGCAAATACGATGTTTCAAAAATTCATTAAGAGGTCTCCTGTAACATTTACAAAAAAGAACAGTCATTTCCCATTATTGATTAACTTTTTTTAAACATTACTTCATACTTGGTACATTTCAAGTGGTATTTTAACTCAGCCCTATTTTTTAAAATAAAAATGATTAGAAATTCTTACAGTTACAGACTTTTAGAATTAACAAACAGTAATCATTAATGGCATGAATGTGTTCTGTATTGTATCTAGTCATTAACAAACAACATCCACTGATCCTGTTCATAAATGCACACAAATGCTATAAACTATTTCAATGTGATCCTGGCATGATTTTTGCTTTCTTTGTATTATGTACACTCAAACTTGGCTTAACACAAACTTATAATATGTCTTTGTTAAAAAAAATTTCCTGCTTATTATGTTTTAAAACATTTTAACAAGTCTATAGCAGTCAGGTCAGATCGTAAGTAAAGCAGTAATTTGCATCAACTCTGTATTTTTTATAAAGAGTACATATATATAAGCTTTAATCTTAACAAGAAATAAAATATCTTTGTTTTCAATATTTTCATTAACTTTTAATTCTTTTCATTGTAAATACTCAAAACATATTTTATCCCTTCATGATTTTTTTCTCTTTAGATTTTTAATATTGTATCAGGAGTTTGTATTAAGGTCACATTATATTATATTGAGTTGACTAATCAATTTTTGTTTCAATTTATTCTGCATTTCTTTCTAGGTTAGAAAATTAGTACAAATTGGTCATTTAACAGTATAGTATAACTAAGAGCTAATACAGCATTAAAATAGTCATAACAAAATAAAAATTTCATTCATTTCAACTACCGGTACTTATCCTGCATCCTTTATAAAAACAAATGCATACAAATACAATTTTTTTTAAAAATGTAATCATCTAAGTTGAGAAAAACATTTTGGAATGCTGGTATAAAAGTAATATATGTATATATATATATATTTTAAAAAAAAATTCTATAAATGTTGGTCCATGTTTTTTTAAATTGAACATTTCAGAAAAGAGTATATTTTGATTGACAATAGTAACACAGTTACATCTACAGTTAATATCGTCCAACAAAAGAGATCTTTATTTTTTCAAATATTTTTTGGTTTAACTAAAATTAATAGATAAATGTTGACTTGTAACAGTAACTGTAGAGATGTGAGATGTTGATTCAATTTTAAAACTGATACTACATTAATTTTCTCTGAGGGACACAATTTTTGTGTATATAACATTATTTATTTTCATTTTTCTATAGACCTAGACTTGGATGGTCTTCAAGCCACAGAGTTGTGACCAACAAATCGGAATGGGAAACTTTTCACTGATATCACAAATCAATTACGTTTTAGCTGGCTAACAATAGAAAGAAGACAGTTAATGACATAAACTAAAATTTATTTTTTAATGTCACATTTACCTATGTCTCATGTTTATTGCAAAGTTATTAATATGATGCCTTACCCAGGGTAAATTCTGGGAATGGGCTCTGCCTTCTTGTCTTACTAAATGTTGTAAATAATATGCATGCTGAAGATGTTTTTTCTGCTGATTTTGTTTACTTTCAGTTTGGAAACTAGCTTTTTGTGCTTTATAAATTCTAACAAAGAATTTGTTCAACTACATTTCCTGTAATATTCACAAATGAGTTTGAATATATCACCACTGATTTTTCAATACCATTCTCCACGTTCATTACATTTAACAACACTAACTTGACTTATAGAATTGAAAGAAGCTGGTTTTAAAAAATTTGGTAGAAAATCTACCTTTCAATATATTTTTTCTGCTCTAGCTCTAGGTTAGTAAAATGTATTTAAGGATTCCGCTATAAGCACACCCTTAGGACATGCATCGGTCATACTTTTGACCTTGATGTTACCAAAACATTTTATAACTAATCTGTAATTCACTTTCCTGAAAGGTGCAATGAAAGAAGTCAATCTATTGGTCCATGAAAAACAATATACTCTGTTTTTAAATATATAATTCTATATAGAAAATGAAATAAAGGATCTGTTGACTGAGCTGATTTGTGGATCTTCTTACTATGTTAACCTCAGTTGTTTTTACTCTATACATGTATTTCTCAAAGTAAACTTATTCTGATCAATTTCTTAAAATGTGAAATGAATTCAAAGTTAATTGAAATTACCGGTATGTTTGGTATTGATGAAAATATGCTTTGAATCTAGCAGCATAATTGTTATTTTTTTAATTACAATGATGATTATTTTTTTCTACATGGATTGTTACATTGTGGAAATTAAACAATTGTTAAAATTGTCTCCCCTTAACAATTCAGGATTTGAGGGTGAGTGTTAGTGGGGAGGGGTGAGAGTGTTTTTAATGCAAATTTATTGAACCACCAATGCAATAAGAAAGTGATTTGGAAAATTTCTTCTTAGTTTTATTTAAATTTGAGAGAGTAATCAAATATTTTAGTAATAATACTATGAAACAATATGACTTGTGCTTTTCAGAAATACACCATAAGTGCAATAGAATAATGCTTCTAGAAGTAGAAGCCATGTATTGCATCCAGCCGAGGTATCCATAATTCAAATTTGCATTTCTAGTCACATCAAGACATGTATTTTTAGTCCCACAATTGTGTGCACATTCAGATTTGATGATATTTTGATCTTGGGTTTAACACATAAGAAAATGTTAAACTTAAACACCTAATATTAAAGTTATGGAGAAGCATGATTCGTATGATTTATAATTTATATTGAGATTAATAGACCCATCCAACTTAAGGAGTCTTTCAATAAAACTAAAAATTTACCGTACATACTCGTTCTATAGCCTGTTCGTTCATAAGACGACCCCCCTCTTTTGGAAGAGAAAAGTATAAAAAGTGTAACCCGCTTGTAAGGCGACCCCAAAAAATAATAGGACAGCGTAAACAAAATGGTACACATTTTTTTAAAAACTACAAGCTAAATCAGTCATTATGATTGTTAACTTTTGTTTAGGTTGGAGAACAAAGATATTTGAAGAACAGAGAAGATGGATATTTTTTTATAGCATTCGCTAGAGGGCTTTTTATTGTTTTAAAAGAAAATATTTTTTTTATATCGTCATTTTATCATTTTATTAAAGTCAGTAAATAACAACAGAAATGTTTCAGCAATATAGTATATAATATATAGTTCGTAAATTTAAAAAATGCCAGAGTAATTTATTTTGTTATACCACCTATCTTTGTCTTTGTGCTCTTTGTTAGGCATTTTTAAAACCTTTTTTTGTTTCTTTGATAAATAGTGGCGAAAACTCATACATTAAAATTTGTTGTTGAAAACAAATTTTTTAAAACAATTTCTTAAAACATTCACAAAAATAAATAAAATGTATAAATAAGGTTAAGTGCAGGTGTTTAACGATATTTAAAGCTTCTGGTAGAGTAGTATGTAGACAAGGACCTTGATGATCTAAAATAACACCGATATTCAATGTACATGCTGAAATCACCTATGACCCGCTCGTAAGCCGAACCCCCAATTTCCCCTAGATTTTGTCCAAAAAAACTTGGCTTTAGAACGGGTATATACGGTAGCTGAAACTGTATTAAAATTTCAGTTTATTTTCTTAGTCACAGTATGGAGTGGGATAATTGGCTTGTGTCTTATCAAGATTAACTTTAATACCAAACAAATACGTGTACAAAAAGTATATATTGTATTTTAAATTAATCACATTGAATTAAGTAACCGGTAGATTATTTCTTATGTACAGTATATACTTTATATATGTAAGAATGTTCTTCTGAGTAGACTTGGCAATAAACTTTTCTTGCTGATGATCTATTATATTTGTTGTAAACAAAAAATATCAACATTGTATCAGTGGTTTAAAATTGGCAAATAGGAATTTTTGATTTTCCAATGGCAGTAGTAAAGTGGCACAGTTTCATTAATTTTTTTACCAGCTGCTATGAACAGAGTAAGTAAGTCTCATGACCGATGGTCGTAGGGGATCCCTAATGTTTCCATTAGAGCTTACTCAGGGCTTGTTTATACCTGGTGGGTGCCCCAATTCCCTTCCAGGGGTCAGCGGAGGACTTTCTTAGCGTATCATTTATATTGAGGCTTTGGGTGGGCTCGATCCTACGCCCCTCAGCTTTGTGAGGCGAGCGCACTGCTGACTTCGCTATCCAGCCGCTACATGAACAGAGTAGCATTAAATAATGTCAAATATCTTTTTGCAATGTTCTTGACAAACACTGATGGGTTTGATGTATGGCATATTTTATTACTGACTGCAAAATTGGAAGGTCAAAACATTTAAACCTCAAGGGAAGAAACGGCTATGTCACATTAATTTTTCATATACTGGGTAATCTATATATATAATTCACCAAAGCGAGTCTGTGCAAATAAGCATGACAAATGACCCTCGCTGGGGTCCACCAATCAGTTTGTTGTTTGGCAAGCGGGTGTGGTGGAGAGAGGGGCAACAATGGTCCTTGCGTTGTTCCTTCACAGAAAACATGTGATTCATAGTGTAGTGGTTGTCAAGTCTGCCTTACACGCGGAAGGTCCTGGGTTCAACCCCCAGCGAAAACATGGTTTTAATTTTTTAAAATGTGCCTGTTCTTTTCCCCTTTTTTGCAAGCATGGCTGACCCTCGCTAGGGTTGGCCAATCAGTTTATGGTTGGCAAGCTAGGATGGTGGGCATGTAGATAACTGCAGTGCGAATGTCTCTAGACCAACAATGCGTCGGTGGTCCCCCCACCGACGTTCACTCGCATTGTTTTGATTTCTTCGTTTGTGTCCATTCTTTCCCCACTTTCTTTGCACTATCCATAAGCAAGCCTGCGACGTATGCTACGCAGCGGGGCATATCTAGTTTGGATTATAATCATTGTAACAGATCTAGTATGGATGATAATTTAAGTAATTATGTGCAGTAAGTTATGGAAAACAGAGCTGACAAGACACCTGGGTGAATTAAGCTGCAGGATATGATTCATCTATGATTGTCAATCATTGTCATATATGGATGACTTGTAAAAGTTTGGGTCGATAGTTTTCTTTTTAGATAGATAACCTTGAAAAAACTAATACCATTTTCAAGGAAGTCAATAATTTAGGATCCTCAGTTTTTCAAGGAGATTTCACTTAATTAAAAATTATAATGCAATCAATGGCACCCCAAACAGAACAATTTAGAATGTTTTTTTAAATTGCTTGCTTTATTGATTTAGTTCTAGTTTACTAAATGAAGACAATTTTTGTATTGTCTCAGTTATTAACCGAGTTATTTAAAAAAAACTGTCACTTCATCATCTACTACGAAAGACAAACAAAACAAAAAAGAGACAAACATTTTTAAAAACCATTAGGCAAAATAATCATTTATTCATAAAGTATTAATGTTTCAAAATATCAGCTGTCACTCAAATTCATGTAGTTTTAGAAATAATAAAACTATATGGTCTACTGCATATTACCATTCACACATTTTTTTTCCACTGAACAAAAACTACTGAATATCATCACTGCATGGTCTATTCAATCAGAAACATAACCTTGAAGTTATTTTAGTGTAGATATTATTTCAAACAAGTTCCTACCACAGTGTTTTATTTAACTAGATACATGCAATAAAATGCAAATTGATTTAAAAAATGTAGATCTTTTCACATTTGATACATGCACCTCAGAATTTTGTTCCCAAAATACAGTCTGTAGCAGTGAAAGTCTAATTACACCTGAAATTAAAAGTCAAACGAGAGAACTTCAAAAATTAATTTAATATGCACATATTAAACATTAGAAATGTTTATCATTATGATGGGGAAAATTACAAGCAATAGTTAGATTAAAGTTTACATTTGTAGAGCTCAAGGGAAGAAACGGTTATGTCACATTTTTGTAGTTTTGAGATTTTAAAGTTCAAAATTATACAGATTTCTTATAAATTAACTAAAATATATTTGAATTTTTAATAGGGTCGGATACATAATTTTATCATAAAACCTTGTTGAGAAAATGCTATTTTTGATCCTCTATCAGATACAGGGATATAACTAAAATATTTCAAAAATGTCACATAGCCGTTTCTTCCATTGAGGTCTTCATTTGCCTCATTAAAAAAATAAATAATTGTTTTATCATTTTTAAAATTCTTTTAAGTACAAGATCAGACAATGGAAAATTGTATGTCAATTCAAAAATATCATTATGAATGTTTATTTCAACACTAATTTCCCATAGCTATTTCCCAGAATAAATAGTCTATGGGAGAAAATACCTACTGTAATTGTAATATTATAACTCATGTTGGCTAATGTCAGGAAACCTTGTAAACACAATCTATAAGTTTATTTATTATTTATTTATTAGTATTTATTCCACCCCTACTTGTGAGGTAAATTTAGTGGGAGGCATTTTCGTCCTTGTGTCTTGGATGCCCAGACGGCAGCTTCAGAAGCGACCGTTCCTGAAGTCTCTCTCAGCTATTAGGTCTCTTAGGGGGCAGGAGAGTTGAGGGGGGTTTCCGGGAAGACCCATGAAGAGCATTAGGCTCGGGGCTGCTGATTTTCCTCCACATGTAGGATAATTTATTAGTATAAGTGCATAAATTACAATAAGATGTAAGTTTCACAAACATACCTAAATTTTCAGCCAAATTTTTAAATCCCATTCAGTGGAATATGTCCTCTTTGTCAGCTATATACTGTACAATATCTCGAGGCCTCATTAATCTTTCAGAATCTGCATCAGGAATCTCAAAACCTTAAATGAGTAACAAGCAATATTAAAAACTATAAAATTCAAGTAGAACATTACATGTGAAGAAGTAATGATAATGGACGAACAGATAAAACTAACCCGAAGACTTAAGAGGGATGTAAATGTGACTTAAACCAAGTCTCCTTTGTTATTCAGTTTATTACTAAAATAACTTAAGTTAAATGATTTATTTGAACAAAATTAAAAACAATATATTTGGTCAATGGAATGAATTTCAATGAACACTGACGCTATAAAAAAAAACTAAGCAAAGTGCTTTGTTGATAAGGGCAAAGTGACCAATATCTTCTCATAAGTCTTAACTTACCAAATTCATCTTCAATGGCCATTATAATTTCTACTTGATCAAGGCTGTCCAAACCAAGATCATTCATAAAATGGGAGTCTAATGTTAGCTGAAATGTAAAAAAAAGTATTGCTATCATTAGATTGAGTGTAATTTAAAAATTAGGTTGAACAAAGTCGGTTTTATGGTTAGGACAGATAAAAGATTCAAATTGTTTTAATGCAGAACATAGACCAGTTTTTTGGTTGACTGCACTTTCCAGATGTCTTGTAGAATGATATATTTCTCATAATATTAATGTAACTGTTAAAACAAGGAATAACTTTAAAAAATTTAAAATTCAGTTAGGGAGTTGAAATTATTTATTCACATATAGTTAATAATAATATAAGGATGTAATATTTTTAATATTAACATCTCCTGGCAAGAATGCCTGGGAAAAGCCTTTTTTAAATTCCTAAATCTCAGTTTTGACAATCCACTTTGAATTTAGTACCTTTTCAGGGTTAATTTTGTCATACAATTTCAAAACCAGTTCAACACGATTCTGTATTGTCTCTAGTGTGAGGGGTGCTTTACCTGAGTACCATCTTTGAGGTTGAAAGAATGGCTGCAATGAAATCATATTACACGTAAAAAGTGAATTTGAAAAAATAAATATGCTACTCATGAAGAAAGAGCATTTCTTGAAATACACATTAACATATGTGTTAAAAATCTGATTCAGGTCTGCTTAAAAGAGTTTCCAAAATTTAAACTACATATCTCATTTCTTGGCTTATAATCTTCAATGAGCCAATGTCAATTTTCATGTTACAGAAACATACAAATATTTGCACCTGATTCAAATTTTTTTGTTGAGAAATGCTCTTGCTTAAATTTGTAGTTTGCAAGTACCTTTTCAGCATTGATTTTATCATATGCTTTGCAAACATTCAAAACCTTTGCTTCGATAGCAGCAACAGTAACAGTTGCACTGCTTAATTGTCTCACATTTTGAAAATGGGAAAGCTGTTGATTAAAAAACACAAATTAAAGTTCATTACAATTAATTCATTACCATACATTAATTCATTCTAATCCCTACATGATATGATTCTGACAGTGTATATTATATAGTTATTAGCCTGTTTATTCCACTTAGCAGACTAGCAGCCTGAATGCCATGCCACTCAATAATAAACATAGGGAATTAGAATTTGATTTCAGACCAATGCATTCTAAACAATAAGAACCCCCTTTCCAGTACATGACAGAATATGGGGCAAGTGAAGTAGCGTTCACAAGTTTTATTTAGCCACCACTAACGAGCAAGGGATTGTGTGGCTAGCACAGTGCCCCTTATTTGCTTATCGAAGTGATTATTCGCACGGTTTTGACCGTGCGGATAATGCTGAGTATTATCCGCACGGGTCGTTGGCGCATGCGTCTTATAGTGGCTGGTCACAATGAAAAAAAAACGCGCCTGGTGTAGACAAAATAATGGCCGATATCACTCTATTTAGGCTAAAATGTGTAATTTATATGCTTATACTAATAAAAACGTCATGATTACTGAAATTTTAAAGTAGCATTGCCATAAAAATTGATTAGTGTGCAATTAATGATAATTAGTTATAATTTTAAAATAACAAATATTTTCATCAGCTTCTCCAGTTGAGTGGTTAAACTTGCTTAGTTCAATTTATCATGTTACGCTGATCGAATCCTAGGACGGTCTTACTTATTTTTATTTATTAATTAATTTTTTAATATTTTTTTGTTACTAACAGTCACTGTTACAGACTCACACTTAAAAATTGTTATGCTATAGGCTACACCATTGTATCGTCTTTCGTTTTTTCATGCTTTAAATTAAATTAACTAAATGGATTTATGGTGACCATAGGTACAATGCTAGTTTTGGGGAGAATAATAATTATTCTTTTTCATTACAGAGTCTCGTTCAATTATGAATGAAAGTTAATAAAGGTACTTCATAATTATACAGAATAAAAATACAAAGTTGATTGTAATTGCAATGGAACAGTTAATAATAGTATAGTTTTATATCAGCTAAATCCGTAGTATTACTAATTAATTAATTAATGATTAGGCCTAATCATTAACAAACGATATGCAGGTCTACTCAGATTATTGCTAAAATGGATACAAATATAAGATTCCAGACACTCGAAAGTTAAAATGACAATTGAATTAGTTCGACATTATTCTCACGGTCAAAACCGTGCGAATAATGTTTGACATTATCCGCACGGTTTTGACAGTGCGAATAATGTCGAACATTATCCACACTGCCAAAACCGTGCGAATAACGCTTGCCTGTTTGCTTATTTAAGATGTTTTAAATTAAGACTGAACTACAACTACAACATAATCATAATTGATTATTGAGTGAATCATAATAAGATTATTAATAGTAATCAGTCCTAATACTAAAAATTCAATGTCAAAGTCAGCCATCTTGTGTACTAGTACTAAGTTCTAAGGTACGGTAAGGCTAAGGGGTAAAGTAAGGCAGTGTTAGACAACAAATCCAACTTTTATATTTGTTTATTATAAAATAGGCAATGAATATATACTATGGAAGCACCCCATGATATCAAAAAACAAGGGTAAAAGTAAACGTTAGAGAACAGTCTGAATAATAATAGTCTATAGTAACTAAAAGTAAGCTGGATTCATAACTGACATAACTCAAAATACTGAGTTTTACTATAAAAATTTTTTTTATTTAATCAGCTACATTAAAAATTTTTTTTTACCGATTTATGTAACTTCAAAAGCTGTGATCTATCTTTGGAATTAAAGTTCCGAACTAGATAAACAGCGCATAGTCTTGGAGCGGTAGTACGCATACAAATATTAGCTGCCCTATTGAACAACTTCACGTTCTTCGCCAAGGCCGCCATTTTGAGTTATCACAACTATAAAGGCTATAACTGAAGTCTGAAGGGTTACTACCAAGGTCGTCTTTAACGTTTACGACAATTACACTTTTCAATTTTTTATTTATTTATTTTGTAAAAAATAATGTATTAAATGTTCAGATTTTGTACAATTCAAATAATCATGCTATTTAACATACATTAATATTAATTTAAAATAAAATATGTTTTTAACTATTGTCGCAAAATATTTTTAAAAGTTGTTTCTTCTACTTATTGAAATTGAAATATAAAGTAGTTGGCCACCTTTCAAAAATAATAACATCAACATAGAGACGGGTCTTTTGACAGTTCACATGTAAAAATATATAATAAATATCCCGCCAGCCATTTTAAAATGTTAAATTGGCAAATTCTACAGTGTCTACAAAATTTCTCCCAGATTAAATGTGTCCGGGTTCTCCCTCTTACTTAAATCTCTCCCCGTCATTGAGTGCGAGTGGTCCAAAGATGTGTTTCGATCACAGAACCTATCAGTAATTAGCAGATTTTCGTGGGAGAGGAATAAACTTAAAGAGCATTGGGGAATTTTTTTAAAGAGCAACCAGATTTATTACTGGAGAATATTCAAAACTGACATGAGTAACACCATTGTTTAAATTTAAATCATTCAACCTTGAAACAGTAGAGGATATGAGAACAAAGTAGAAGAAATACATTGCTATATGGCAATTAATTATAACTTAGAAATGCAACACAAAAATAATCTAATACAGCCCTCAGATAGACACGGGGATAAAATCACTTTTCTTATTCTGTATGCAAGAACCAACACTTACAAATTCTTGTTCTTTCCGTCAGGAATTCGGACGTGGAATGTAAGGTTACCAACTCCCACAACCTCGAGCCCGGGAGATAATAGAATTGCAAACATTATAACACTTAACAAAACAATTAATTTAACATATTACAATTTATATCTCCCGGGTCATAGTTAACAGGGAGACGGGACATGAAAGCCGATTCCGGGAGACTCCCGGCAAAAACGGGAGAGTTGGCAACCCTAGTGGTATGGGTTGCTGGGGAAACCAGGAAAATCAACACTTTATCAACTCTAATAAAATGTAAGACTAGACATAAACCATGGATAACCGTAGGACGCTATAATCTTCTGTATAAAAAAGTAAAAGGTGAGTCTGTAACAGATAAAATTAGATAATGATTTTATTTATATAAAATTAAAATTAATAATTAATGGATTGATGTCATCAATGTAGCATTAGTCTATTCTAAAATATAATTATATATCAAACGATTTATGAACATTCATTTAATTATTTTTAAATTCCATTAAATGATTTTGAATAATAATTCTTTATGACAATGTAAATGTATTTCTGTTTAAGTAAATGTAAATAGTTTCGTATAAAGTATTTAATTGTCATTGTTTTTTTTTGGTCAGCACACAATTATTGTGTCAGTATCTGGAGTTTTGTTTCCGTCATGGCGACGTCCTAACAATAATGCATTACATTGACAACTTAAGAAGATAAAATGGTTATATGCTCATACATTCTGTAATTTATTTTCTATTCACGTGTTATTTTTTACTAGAACTTCATTTTTGGTAATCCTGCAGATTTTACACGTATATTATAATTTATTATTTCACAGCGAAATTTAATTTTCTCTTGAGAACTTTCATTTTTAATTTATTAAATGCATAATTATATGTTGTATTTCAGCTATTACAGCGCTAATTTGTAAGTCTTTCTAATTTCTAAGCCATTTTTTCGGCTCTCAACAGTAAATAGTCTGATGATGATGCAACCATTTTTTAAATTATCAAACTACATGCCGGATTGTCCGATAAGATGCCAAATGAAAATTTCTCACTTACAAACAAAGAAAATAAGAATCAAACATCTAGTAACGAAATAAAAAAAAGAATTGTCTTAAAAATATTTATTTATCTTCTAAGAACATTAAAATAGATGAATAATACTTTTCAAAAAATATCTTCAGTCAGTAAATTTATTTTAGCATGGGTCGAGCCAGGTAAAAAACATCTGGCAGCAGTTCGCTAGGTAAACAAAATGGACGTATCGTGACCAGATTATGTATTATATAGAGCCGAAAAAATGCATTTTAAATTAAAAAGACTCACAAATTAGCGCTGTAATAGCTGAAATACGACATATAATAATGCATTTAATAAATCAAAAATGTAAGTTCTCATGAGAAAATTAAATTTCGCTGTGAAATAATAAATTATAATATACGTGTAAAATCTGCAGGATTACCTCATTTTTTTTCAGATTAAGGAATTAAAATCTGATCATCTTCTTCTTTTAAAATTGTTTGTTTAATTAGCCAAACCAAAAATTACAATTCAATATTAAATACGAAGTGGCTGCTCGTCTCGAAGTTCGAAGCATCGTTACCTTTATTTTTTTAGGGTCTGGGTTAGGTTTAGTTGTCTATTTGGTAAAAGCAAAGAGAACGGTGCGCTCGATAAATGGTATTTTTGGTTGCTATATTTTTTTTCTATTTTAATTTAAGAAATAGACAACTAAACCTAACCCAGACCCTAAAACTACAACCTTATTTACGGTTATGGATAAAAATAATTGCACTTATTATGACTTATTCCCTAAAAATACAACATTTCATTCCCGGAAGTTACACTCTGCAATAACAATGTAAATAGTTGAGCGCACCGTTCTCTTTGCTTTAGCCGTCTATTTTTACAAATTAATATAGAAACTGCTTGTCTCGAAGTTCGAAGCATCGATACCTTTATTTTTTTAGGGTCTGGGTTAGGTTTAGTTGTCTATTTTTACAAATTAATATAGAAACTGCTCGTCTCGAAGTTCGAAGCATCGATACCTTTATTTTTTTAGGGTCTGGATTAGGTTTAGTTGTCTATTTTTAAAAATTAATATAGAAAAAAAAATATAGCAGCCAAAAATACCATGCTGGATGACTCGAACTTCAAGACGAGCAGTATCGGCCTATTAAATATTAACTATTATTAATTATAGTATAGTATAGGTAATTTGACAGAAAATTTAAATGTGGTCCTAAAGGCTTAAATAATATATCATTTTAAGGGCTTGCTAAGACCTTTTCAAAACCACTTGTTTTGTCCTTCTATCTTTTATAGAAGTGGAGTTGTGAATTTTTTAGTCGATTTTTTTTTGCCCCTTATAATATATAATTTAATATATAACCTATTATATACAGTCGAAACCTGTTAAGTCGACGGCGCTGGGGTATGAAAAATGGCATCGAGATAACCGATGATCGAGTTAAAACGAAAACCAATATGGCGGCAAAATATTAACATGCGCTTGAAATTTCTTTATATACGTGTTGTGCGTTAATTAGTGATGGGACGATTAATCAGAATCGTATCAGAATATAAGAAATATCAATATAATGTTAAATTATGTGATATATTATATTATGCGAAATGGAACGTCCTTGCGAGTATGATTTATGTAAATGAATCAGTGACTCGGCTCTTACTGAGACTGAGGCTCTAGTTTTAGTTCATTTGCTCTTTCGTCCTTGAGCTTTATTATTTCATGCTATTTACTACTAATACTAATGATGTAATTATAATTAAAGTCATAATCTTAGTGTAAGTTTATTACTAATAAATACCAAGGCATTTATTTGTATAAGGACCAAGGAAAACAATCAATATTCAAATAAATATACTTTAAATATATTTGTAGGTACTTCAGATAGTCGTTCTGCGCATGTCGAAAAAAGTCGCAAATATTGTTTCAATTTGTTAATAATTGACTACCATTACGCAAGGACTAGTGTTTATCGTAGTTACAACTATTGAACGACCGCTTACACTCATCTTTAAAAATGTTTAGGCTTATTTATTTAAGTTTTAAGTCTTCCGAATTTAAATAATTTATTCAGCTGCAACTTCAATAAGCCCGTAATAGCTTTTTACCCCGGAGTTCGTTTTTGTTGTGTTATTGACGGTGACTTCAAATCGCTTTCTCCCTATTCCGGTATCTAAATAATATACACGTCATCACTTTTAGTCTACTTCGTCTACGGCTAAGGAATGCTTTTTTTTTAAATTTTAATTTGCTTAGTTGTTGAGGCACTGTACGGTCAAAGGTCACGGCTATTACTACAGCGCTCTAAGTGAATTCAAAGGGGGGGGGGACAAGTTACGGATTTTTCTAGTTAGGGATAATGAGGGTGGGGGGGGGGAAGGCTAGAAGGCTAGATAGGTCTTTGATGTTTATTATAAAGGAAGCCTCTTGCTTTGACATACCAATACAAGACCGCCGAGAAGAGACACCTTCCCTCCCCTCCCCCACTGTTATACATCTACAGTGGGTTGGGGGGAAGGAACATTTTTCTTTTTAAATTGAGTCAGAGCATGCCTTGGTAAATGGCCAGTGTAGCTAAACCCCACCTTATTAACCCCACCCTATTGGGTGGGGGGGGATCGTCGTGTGCGCGACGAAATTCAATAATTCTGGCAAGTTGACGAGTGAAACATAATATGGTATTTAAATAAATTCCATCTTATTATGACAGTTTTCTCCGTTTTATCAGGACTTAGTCGGTATATTAGCTTATTACCCGGAGTTAATTTTATGTTGTGTTACGGCAGAATACCAGAGCCAACACGGGAGCGAACGTGACATCAATATCAAAGCGTTTTCTTAATAATAATAATATTCTTGTCTATAAATATAGACTGTTTGTGGAGTTCGCTAGTGACTGATTAAAAAAAAATGTATTTGCTTAGTTACCGAAGCATAGTACCAGAAGTAACAGCGCTGAGCAAGCGGGCTGTGACGTCACCAGCAGACCCTGGTGTGGCAGAAAATTGGTCCCTTCCCTTGGTTATAAAAAAATCATAGCTAACATTTTCAAAAGCTGGCGATTGGTCATGGGGATCGAGCTAACCAAGTTAAGTTGCAAATTTGGCCCTCTTTTGTGCTCGAGATACTAGGTTTCGGCGACTTACAAAAATCTAATTAGCCGATGAAAAAATGCTAAGACAAACAGAGAATTTGGGCGGTTCCAATAAAAAACGTCGAGTTAGTGGGGTGGTCGAGCTAACCGAGCTTGAGGTAAGTGGGTTCGACTGTAGTATATAGTTAACTTCATAAACTTGTGACCCAAATTCAATTTTCGTTACACTTTCATTCCCAACTTTTTTATTTGTATAGATAGCTGCACCACATTTTCAGCATACATTCTTAATAATAATAATAAATAATAAATTGATTATTTATATAGCGTTGTATCCCAGTAAGGAACTGGGCTCACAGCGCTTTACATGAAAGAAATAACATACTTATAAGTATTAAATTAACATTCATATCACAACAAACACACACAATTACAATACATTATACATAAGCTACGTTAATCATTTACAAGAAATGTTGTTTCATCAATTTTAAAAATAAATTTTGAAAAGATGTGTCTTAAGTGCAGTCTTGAAGGACTTGGTTGTTTGAATACCACGTATGTGTAATGGTAGAGAATTCCATTGTTTGGCTGCACAAAAAGAGAACGACCTTTCACCAAACGTTTTGGTGCGTGTCGTAGGAACAGAGAGAACGCGTGTGTCTGCAGAAGATCTTAGCTTGCGAGTGGGTGAGTAGACCGACAAAAGTTCAGTAAGATACGATGGGCTTGAGTCCGAAAAGAAATTGTGACAGAGAACGGCCAGTTTGTAATCAATACGGGCTTGTATAGGCAGCCAATGAAGTGAGCGAAGAAGTGGAGTAACATGGTCATGTTTTTTTGCATTGAGCACCAGTCTGGCAGCTGAATTTTGAACTTTCTGTAGTCTTTCAATGCATTGTTTTGGCACACCTGACAGAAGAGAATTGCAGTAATCCATACGAGCCAGTACAAGAGCACAGACTAGTGTTTTTGTGGCACTAACTGTTAAGTAATGACGGATTGAGCTGATCTGACGAATGGCAGTGTAGGCAGAGCGACAGATGTGATTGATGAAGTTGTTAATAGACATGTTGTCAGAAATAATGTAGCCAAGATTCCTAGTCGATGTTGTGAACAGAATATCCGAACTGGCTACGTGAATTGACTTCGGAAGAGACAAAGTACTGCGTGATTTATTGTTGCAAAATAGAAGTGCTTCAGTCTTGTCATCATTCAGCTTGAGTTTGCTTAACGTCATCCAAGACTTCACTTCACCAATGCACTCCTGCAACAATTGGACACCGGAGTCCATATTAGAGGGACTAATATTTTCATCCATCTTAGATCATTATTAATCCCAATATACAACACAATTATCAACAAAAGGTCTAGATAGCTGCTCAAAATTTTATTTTGTAAATTTTTATATACCACAAGGGTACAAAAATATATTTTAAAAAAAATATTTTCAAAATTATTATAATCTCAGTTTGAGAATTAGCAAAACAAATGTAATTAATATAATGCTTATATCAATCATTCAAATGGAAACTTGAAAGAAAACCTGCAAAAAAGGAAAGAAAAATATTTATTAATATTTTTTAAACAAAAATCAAAGATTTTAACTATGTAAAATAAAGGCATTTTTGTTATAACTTAAACCAAAAGCATGTTATTATTTGTAAATCAGTGCAAAGAATAAATAATAATCTTATCTGAGGCAAAAGATGAATAGCTCCTGAAAAGAAAAAAAATAATTTATAATTTATTGTGACATTTGGCAATGATTAATATTTAATAAAAGGTCTTCAGTGCTGACTTCTCGCGTGTAAGCTCAGAAACCCTCTCTGTCTTCCTCTTAGTAAATGTATAACATATAAACAGGGTATTAGTTAGCCTGACAGGACGTAACCCTGTCAGGCTAACTAATACCCTGTTTACATGTTATACATTTACTAATTTAAAAGCCTGATTGCAGTATCACCCCCATTACTTTCTGTCTTCCTCTTGATAGTCTGAGTCATTAATCTCAGATCCCCCTAAAGACTGTAATCTGTGATATTTTTGGAATAATGATTTCATTATGTATTACTGGAGTAATGTCAGAAGAGCTGGATGGCTCCATCTTTTTCTTTATTTGGACTGATGTCCTTGCAGTTGCAGGCTGAAAGAAAAGATCATGGATTTTCATTCAGTCAACACTTAAATTTCTTTTTAAAAAATGAAATATTAAAAAAAACAATACAAGTATACTGCCGTGATAAAACTGGAACGAATCCCTGTTTGGTTTCAAATATAGCTTGAATCTTTCCGACAGGCTTCTAGGCTTTGTCCAGTGCAATGACAGCAACGTTCATCCCTTCCTTCTTGCTAGCACATCTGGTATAAAGGTAGAATGCATAGCCATTCTTAATAATGCCTTGCACTCCGTCTTGAGGAAAGCTTTTCACCAAACTTTCAAAATCCTTAAGGCTTACAGACATTCTGCAAGATATGGTCTGACAGGGGGAAAACATTTTTTAATATTTCTTTTTTAGTTATATTATATTTAAAATTTAAAAAATATTTTTCCATCATAATATTAATATTGTAAACTTTATTCATTGCAATCAAATTAAAGTTCAATAAGTTGAGTTAAGTCTAAGTAGTATCAAGTACTAAATTTAACTTAAAATACTTTAATTATAATTAATTAATTAAATTGTTCCTTATAATTTATCATGACAATTTTATTATTATTTTGATTAAAAAAATTTCTAGGCAGTAGATGTTACTATAGTAGTAGTAGTTTAGGATTTTAGAATACATTTAATATCTCATTAAATACATAATATATATTTATGATTTAAAAAAACAAAATAAAAACGAAAACAATTAATATTAATATTTATAATACAAATACAAGTGTTTATTCATTTTGATTTCATCAATTTATTTTCATCCATC
This sequence comes from Ampullaceana balthica, assembly GCA_944989445.1. NCBI lineage: Eukaryota > Metazoa > Mollusca > Gastropoda > Lymnaeidae > Ampullaceana > Ampullaceana balthica. Next base: position 236,116 of record CALYLW010000790.1, on the reverse strand, counting down.
TTAGATCATTATTAGTGCCTAATTATTAAATTATGCTGATTATTTAGGTTATTCTGGGGCGCCTATGGCGCCCACCTTTTTAAACAGCCCAAGTAACCTACGTGGGTAATCCTGCAGTTTCTACACGTATATTATTTCACAGCGAAATTTAATTTTCTCGTGAGAACTTACGTTTTTAATTTTTAAAATGCATATTTATATGTTGTATTTCAGCTATTACAGCGCTAATTTGTTAGTCTTTTTAATTTCTAAGGCATTTTATCAGCTCTATATAATACATAATCTGGTCATGATACGTTCATTTTGTTTACCTAGCCAGATGTTTTTTTACCTGGCTCGACCCATGCTAAAATAAATTTACTGACTGAAAATGTTTTTTAAAAGGTATTTTTCATCTATTTTAATGTTCTCAGAAGATAAATAAATATTTTAAAGACAATTTCATTTTTTATTTCTTCACTAGATGTTTGATTCTTATTTTGTTTGTTTGTAAGTGAGAAATTTCCATTTGGCATCTTATTGGGACAATCCGGAAAGTAGACTGATGTATAAACAAAATGGTTGCATCACAATCAGACTATTTATTGTTGAGAGCCGAAAAAATGCCTAAGAAATTAAAAAGAATCACAAATTAGCGCTGTTATAGCTCAAATACAACATATAATAATGCATTTCATAAATTAAAACTGTAAGTTCTCACGAGAAAATTAAATTTCACTGTGAAATAATATACGTGTAGAAACTGCAAGAGTACCCCTACGTGAATGTTATTGCATGCGTTGGAATCAGTGTGACCGACAACCAAAAATTGGTATGTGAATGAGTTCAATAAAAAGAATGAATAATTAAATTTTAGTTCATTAGAATAATTTATTTTTCACTAAATTTCTCTATACTCTATATATCCCTTTTCCAAAATTAAAATATAAGCTCAAACAATGACATCATTAATAATATAACATAATATTTTACGACGAGAAACACCACACGCTCTGTTATTCTTGAAACCAAAATGATTGTGATTTTATGTCTATATATTCAATTTAACAAAATATGCTGATTATGTCCCCTAGCCCTTAGCGTTACAGAATGACCTGGGCTTTTATATTTTTAATTATTGTTGATGATTTTTTAAAGGATTTTTAATTTAATTGTCTCATGTCCACCTATTAGTCCTTTTTAGTCTTATATTGAAATATTGCTTCTCTTACTGACAGGTGTAATTATGTTTACACTTTGAAAATAAATACTTTATGTTAATACTCTAAGTCTACATCTTACCACTTCAGCATCACAATTCACAGTTATTATAATTAATAATTATTAATCGCCATTATTATTATTATTATACTTATTATAATTACTTATGCATAGGCAGGCTTACTCATTTTCACTATCATTAGTCTTTTTAGTGAAATTATTTATTAAAAATAAATTGATTAATAATTAATTATTGCCACAAAATAACGGTAAAATTATAAAAAGAACTGTAACTTGTACATCTTCCCTTAAATAAATCTTAAAATAATTTTTTCAATTTTTCGCAGTTTCAACCCTTTTTTGTGTTATGTCCATTAACAATTGATTAAGTCTTATACTGAAATATTGATTTGCATAATGACAGGTATAACAAAATTTTATTAGCTGTTACCGCAATAATCATTACCATTACACATTCATAATTTTCCTACTATTAAGTCCTTAAAAGCTGCACTCAAAGCACACCTATTCAAACTTTACTTTTCAGACTAACAATCCAACATTTCTTTGACTGATAAACGTAGCTTCCTTATGAATGTCATTATATGTTTTGTTTAAGGTTGTTAAGACTGCTCCTTTGTGAGGACCATTTAACCATACAAAAATAACTGGTTAACCGTCCGTTTTCAATTTTCTATTAATTTTTAAACAATTTAGTTCACTCCATTAATCCAAAATTGCAATTATCAAACTCTTCACACAATGAGTGGATAAAAATTCCGTTCCTTTATTTATAATTCACACTTCATAATTAATAGTCCATAGCCTTCCAAGTTCCAGGTTATGTTTACAAATATTTCCTGGAATCAACTAGCATTGAGCTTGTTGACGTCACGACCTATATATGTTCACCGTGTGTCACCATTCAGTAAGCCTACACGACGCAGATTCCAGCAGTGTGTAGTATGCTTGTACTGTCGTCGACTGTGACGTAGAACAAACTAGGCGACCTAGTTGTATACACCGCACTCTGTTACCATGTGCTTGTATGCCGCCATCTTGAAATATTCTTGTATTTTCATTGAACCACAAAAGTTTATTCACAGCTTCTTACGAACTTGAATATTCAAAAAATACGATAGCTGCTAATATTTCTTCTTTTAATGAATACTTTCCTTTTTGAAATATCCAATACTTGTTATTTCCACGAAACCTCCTTTCTAAAATCTCTTGTACTGTGTTCACTTAGAACTTATGCCTAATGGCAAAATACTTTTACTTCGACACCAATGTAACTATTAATCTAACTATATGTTATATGTAACTCTTTAGTAGGCGTTCTCACAATACAGAATCTTGTGCACAATAATCCACTGAAGAACTTGTTTCAACAAAACAACTTTAATATGTATATTTTGTACACAGAAATATCATTTGACGTTATACAATCGTGGAAATCTTGAGGCACACACACATTACATCCTTCCTTGACGGAAGTCTTCTAACAACTCCTCCCCCAACACTTTCAACCAATAGGAATGCTCCTTTCTTCCCGCGTTTCTTATTCACGTGACCTTACGTCACAAATCATGTTTATCACACGTGACAATGGTCTGATTATTCCTGGCCCGTCCTGTCTCACAGTTTCTATGTCAATGTCTCTCTGTAACTCCGTGACGCCTGCTTGGTCATGTGGATGTCTGCTTTGTTGTGTGTTGGGAGGTCATAACACAATATTTTACCAAGCAAGTCAAGACACTGTTCTGTTGAGCGAAATTTGCAAATTTTTTCCACCAACTGCAGCATTTCTCATTGTTATGTTTGTTCTTTCCTTTTTTTTTATTCCCCGAGCAACTTTCACATTTAGTATTTCTTTTGTCTTCTGCCTTTACTTTACTCCCACCCTCAAGTCTAGACAAACAATCCGCTATAACGTTCTGTTTGCCCTTGATGTACTGAACTTCAAAATTAAACTCCTGGAGTATTAATGACCATCTTGTTATTCTTGAGTTGCCCATTCTTTTTTTACTCTAAATAATAACAGAATGTTTTTAATATCTTTCAGCCCAGATGTTTCCTGAACAGACAAGAACATGGATGATGTGCCCAGCGGAGTAACACTCTATTCAGATTTCTCAAAGGGTCTCAGTAAAACCATTTTATTTCTCTTCCGCCTGGCCTGGTACTCAAGAATCAGACTTCCAGCCTATTTAACCTTTATTTTTCTAGCCGCTGACATCAGGCTCAGTGTTGAGATAGTCATTGGGGAGCAACCAGTCAATGAAGCTGAAGATGATCCTGCATAGAATTTAATATTTGTCAGTACCAGTACAAGCATGGAGTTATCAATCTGCTAGTAAGCAGTTACTCGTGACATCTTTCATGCTACATTTAAAAAATTTAATAAAAAAACATCATTTACTATTGAAAAAAAAAGAATGTGGCTCCATTTTTATCAGTTTGTTTAAATCTGGAAGCTTTTAACTGAAGAAACATGAGTAGAGGAGTTCGTGATTTAAGAGACCTAATCTGTGTCTCAAGACTGACATTCCATGAAAGTGAAGAGGAGGATATATTTTCAGACTATGAGGGAACTTTCACTTTAAGCAATGAGAAAAGAAGTTTCTCAAGTTGCACAAGTTCTCAGTCAGATAACTCTAAACCTGACAGCCCTCTGGACTCTACTGATGTTGTGTCTCCAGATTCAGGCTGCATTACAGAGTCGCCTGTCACAAGTACTTCTCAAAGTGCTTCTGTTGACCAATTTGAGAATGATGACAATCTCTTCTTGAATGGTCTCCAAAAAAAGATCACAGATATAAAATTATCCACTTCTTTGGACAATGCAAAGTTAAATAAAAACCCAAGAAGAAAGAAGAAAAGGTCAAATACCTCCAACAAGCCTTTGAGACACAATCTACCAAAGCCTGCTCCTTTACCTCCAGTGCAGAACTCTCTAACCAAACACAGAGAACATAATCTTGATTCAAAGGAAAGCAAAACTGTCACTGCTTCATTGCATAATCAACAACCTACTAAAGTTAAGACCCGTGTACATTTTGATGATATGTTGACATTTATGGATGCTACTATTGTCGCTAACTGGCTCAAAAGATCTAATGAAGCGATTCAAGAACTAGCTAAGTTTTGCAACACCGGGGACAATTTCATCCAGTTTTCTCATTTTTGGCTCTCTGATTTCCCAGATTTTCAGAAGAAAGATATATTTTCAATGGAGTATGACATATTGTTAGATGAAGTAGGATTGGCTCTAGCTGTTGGCCGTGAGAGTAAGCAGGTGGACAGACGTGATATTTTAGACATGACAGGAGCAGTTTTCAAAGAGTATCCAGTCAAATTAATGAGTTCTCAAGGCCCTCACATGTTCTTAGATTATTTGGACATTCTAACATCGGAAAAACATGACCTGTATAAGAAACTGCTTTCTGATGTTCGATGCTCTACTTCTAATCGTCAGTATGCCCAGTGGCTTCTGGCTACTCGTTCCTTTGCCTTAGTTAATGTGTGGTCATCTGTGGTCAATTTTTATCGCAATCTCATGGGTGTTGGGACATCCCAGGTTAAATCAGCTGATGATCAAGGCTTTTTGAAAACAATGTCTCACAAGCGAATAGTACAGTCATTACGGTAAGTTTGTGAAAAAAATGATTTCTGAAACTTGAGATAATATTTTTAAAGAGCACACTTTATCATAAAATTTGTTTTAAAATATTTTTTTTAAAAAGGTGTTCATATTGCAACATTTGCTTTAATTTTTATATCTAAATTAATTATTTAGTCTTTTGTCATTTAATCATGGAAACACTTCATACACTTTACATCCATGTTAGAGGACATTTGAAACACTTTACATCCATGTTAGAGGACATTTGAAACACTTTACATCCATGTTAGAGGACATTTGAAACACTTTACATCCATGTTAGAGGACATTTGAAACACTTTACATCCATGTTAGAGGACATTTGAAACACTTTACATCCATGTTAGAGGACATTTGAAACACTTTACATCCATGCTAGAGGACATTTGAAACACTTTACATCCATGTTAGAGGACATTTGAAACACTTTACATCCATGTTAGAGGATATTTGAAACACTTTACATCCATGCTAGAGGACATTTAACAAACTGCCACCAACTTTCTTCTGAGTGTGATGATAAGGGGGCTAACAGCAATTTTTGAATCCAAATAGTAACAGTATCTTATCTGGCATGGATGTGCACTCTGTCTTCTCAGTCCGAATAGTAACAGAATCTTATCTGGCATGGATGTGCACTCTCTTCTCAGTCGAATAGTAACAGAATCTTATCTGGCATGGATGTGCACTCTGTCTTCTCAGTCCGAATAGTAACAGAATCTTATCTGGCATGGATGTGCACTCTGTCTTCTCAGTCCGAATAGTAACAGTATCTTATCTGGCAATGATGTGCACTCTGTCTTCTCAGTCCCTGAAATAGTAACAGAATCTTATCGGGCATGGATGTGCACTCTGTCTTCTCAGTCCAAATAGTAACAGTATCTTATCTGGCATGGATGTGCAATCTGTCTTCTCAGTCCCAATAGTAACAGAATCTTATCTGGCATGGATGTGCACTCCAGTCCCAATAGTAACAGAATCTTATCGGGCTGCCAGATTCATTACTGGAGAATATTCAAAACTGACAAGAATACATTGTAACACCATTAGTTAAATCATTAAACCTTGAAACACTAGAGGATAGAAGAACCAAGAGCAAAGTAGTAATCATACATAAAGCAATTAATTCTAATTTAGAAATACAACACAAAGATAACTTAATACAACCCTCAGATAGACGTAAGGATAAAAACACCTTTCTTATTCCGTATGCAAGAACAAACACATACAAGTTTTCCTTCTTCTCGTCCGGAATTCGGGCGTGGTATGGGTTGCCTGAAGAATCCAGGAAAACCAACACTTTATTAACATTTAAATCTCTAATAAAAATGCAGGACTAAACACAAACCATAGATAAGCGTAGGACGCAATAATCTTCTGTATAGAAGGAGCTTCTGTAAACAGATAAGATAAGATAAGATGGATGTACACTCTGTCTTCTCAGTCCAAATAGTAACAGTATCTTATCTGGCATGGATGTGCACTCTGTCTTCTCAGTCCGAATAGTAACAGTATCTTATCGGGCATGGATGTGCACTCTCTTCTCAGTCCCTGAAATAGTAACAGAATCTTATCTGACCCGTTAAAACCAAAGATGGGAAATCAATACCTAATGAAGAGGGTCAGAAAAAAGATGGATAGAGCATTTTGAAGAACTCCTCTACCGACCAGCCCTACAATACAAACTCAACATAGAGCCAGCGGAACAAGATCTAGAAATAGATTTCAGAACACCCACAAAACAAGAGATAAGTAGAGTAATTAAACAACTAAAGAAAGGCAAATCCAGGCAGAATACCGTCAGAAACCTTGACAGCAGATATTACTACTAGCTCTGAAATGCTACACACTCTTTTCAAGAAAATATGGGAGGAAGAACAGATTCCAACGGAGTGAAAAGAAGGACATCTCATTAAGCTCCCAAAGAAAGGATATCTTAGCTCTTGCTTCAACTATAGAGGAATAACTCAGCTATCCATACCAAAGTATTTAACAGAGTGCTGCTAAACAGAATGAGGGAGGGAATAGACACCCATCTTAGAGACCAACAAGCAGGTTTTTAGAAAGGATAGATCATGCACTGACCAGATTGCCTCACTGAGAATTATATTTGAACAATCCATGGAGTGTAACTTGCCGCTATACATTAACGTTATCGACTATGAGAAGGCTTTCGATAGTGTTGACAGGCCAACTCTGTGGAAGTTACTAAGACACTACGGGGTACCACAAAAATTTACAGATATAATTAAGGCTCCTTATGAAGGACTGTCATGTAGAATTGTTCATGGCCAACAAACAACTGCAGCTTTTGGGGTACAGACCGATGTCAGAAAGGTGTCTGCTCTCACCTTTCTTATTCTTGCAAACCATTGACTGGGTAATGAAAATGTCTACAGAGCAGAAGAGAAATGGTATCCAGTGGATACTATGGAAACAGCTTGATGACCTGGATTTTGCGGATGATCTGGCCCTAATATCACACACACAGCAACAGATGCAAGAGAAAACCAACTACGTAGCACAGTTCTCTGCTTGCGTTGGCCTGAACATCCATAGATGAAAATACAAAGTTCTTAAACTAAATACATCAAGCAACACCCCTATAGCACTGGAAGGAACAAATCTTAAGGAAGCATTTCTTACATCTTTGATGATGTTTTCTGTTTCTTAAGACAGAGGAGTTAATGTTGCCCAGTTTTGAGGATTTCAAGAGTACCATTCATATCTGGTCCTTTCTATTAGTATCAGCTAGGTAATCTGCCGTTATGGTTATCACCTGCTAGGTTGGCTCTCCTTCTAGTTATTGTGTTATTGACTTAACAGGATATCATTCAGTGCTGTCTCAGAGAGTACATTCATTGATGCTTATAGTTCCTAGCATTGTTAACTTAATGTCACAGTTTTGGTTCATGTTAACTATTAATTAATGCATTTTTAGTTTATCTCTATATAAGCATCTGTATCCGTCTGCTGTTGTTAAATTTCATGTACCGTGTTCACCCCGTGACCTCATCGCCATGGTATTAAAACGTTGGGCGGGTGCTGATGAGGTGTTTGTTAGTAAGTCTGTCAAGTGACCCATAAAATGTAAACAATAGCGACTGCTACATATAGTTTTATATAGATAAACGAAAAATGCATTTATTTAATTATGGTACGTTCGATCGATCTGAAATTTTGATACAGTGCATTGTTAGGTGACACAAGTCTATGTACTATGTGCCAAATTTCAGCTCGATGGCATCACGGGAAGTGGGTCATTTTTTACTTTTGTTTTTCTGCCCGCCTGAAGACAGACAGAGAGAGAGACAAGATTTTGAGTTAATATAAGGGATTTAAAAATGAACTTCTTTATTGATGTTTTGTGGTTTAAAGGATTTCATTACAGATTTATTGCAAGTAACAAAAAATGACCAACAACATAACAATACATGTGTAAAACAAAAATAGAAATGAAAGGAAAGTAATTGTTCTTATCTAAAATAACAGTTTATTGATTACACCAGTTCAACTATTCTTTTTTGGCTTTAGTGTAGTAAAAAAATATTTATCTACTACATGTACATGAAGTAAGGCTAAGAAATTCTATCTTTAAATATAAGTAACTGCAGTCAGTTAACATTCTTTAGCTGACATAATTGTTCTTTTTTTTAACATTTGTCATCATCACATTTTCCTCATGTCTTTTATGAATACTTTGAATCATCCTCTCCAAAACACAATATTGTCCATGCTACTCTATGAAATAGGGATATCCCATTAAATTATCATTGAGAGAATATCTCATTTGTAAACATTCTCTAATTAATGCAAAATGTTTTCTTTACAATAATGCTTTCAAGGTTGGGCTTTACAGATGTCGTTAACTACTTTCTAGTAAGCGGCCATGTGAAATCTACATATTTAGACCCTCACAGAAAATCTTTGCTCTTCCTTGCTGTTATGTATAAGCAGCCTGAAGTTGTTAAATACTTGTTGACTAAGGTAAGGGAAATGTTTTACTCATTTATCTAAAATAAAATAAATTGTGATTAAAATGAGTGGACTTTCTAACATTGGTATTAAAAGTAATATTAAGAGTGTTAACTATGTTTGTGAAGTAACTTGTTACTTGTAATACTTGAGTTATCAGAGCAGATCTCTTTGTCTGGATCAGGTGAGTCCAGCCATAGACGTCAACCAGGCAGCAGACAATGGCAACACAGCACTGCATGCTGCCGCCAACATGGGCAGTCTGACCATTGTCAGCATGCTATGTGAGAGTGACAGCCTCAATGTCAACTGTGTCAACAAACAGTGTGACGGGGCTACTCCTTTACATGTGGCTGTCATGCATGGTATGTGGTATTTTAAGCTCATATATTTTGACATTCAAAGAAAAGTAAGATACCATGTTTTCTAGTGTATTTTTATGTTTGTTGTAAGAATTCTTTGTTGTTGTTTTTCTTTTAAATCTTGCAATAAGTTTATGCGATGCTTTTAATTTTCATAATATTAATACGCTGTATTAATCTCAATATTTCTAATTTGTATAAATTATCATGAAATGAAATAGTCATGATTGATATAAAATATTTCTTCTAGGACACACTGATATTGTGAATTGCCTTTTGGAACACAACTCCAATCCATTGCTGAAAATGGCTGAAAAAACAGCATTAGAGCTAGCCAAGGACTTAAACCAAAGTGACATTTTAAATTTGCTTGAAAGAAAACTTGCATTAATCAATGCAAGAGAGTCATAATCTGTGTGGATTCTTAACATTTGAAATTTTGATAAATCATTTTGATTAAAGGCGTGAACATTTTGTTTTGCTTGTCTACATGTCTGGCAAAGAGTGCCCTGTGATATACGATTTTAACATTATGTACTCGTACTTTGAGAATTCAGAGTGCTTAAAATAAAATAAAGATTGATCTCAGCAGTTGTTTGTTTTCAATGTCTTGTGATATTCTCTTTAAGTTTTTTTGATTTAACTTGACACCTAATTTCATTCAGTTTTTATATAAATTTACACCTAATTTACATTTTCAAAGAAGCGAATGGATATTTTGAAAAATCTTAATCTTAAAATTCTTTAAAAGCTATCATGTGAATAATAAAAACGATCCATGAGCCAATGTTCCCTCTAAGGTTTGTTGGTCCGAGTTCAAAGTAAAAAAAAACTTTTTTGCAAAGTTGCACAGCATTCATTTTTTGTGCAATATTTTACCAAATTTGCTGCGCTGTAATTCTAAACCGCTGCTCGGCGTCGGTCAGATATCTGCTGCAGCTTAACGGGAACATTGCCGCGGGCCATAGAAAGTCTCGTTTAATTATAATCAAATTATATATCTAAAGGACTTTATTTTAATGTATTATTTTTAATGATAGCTCCTTGAAATAACTACTAGGACATCTAATTGCTTTAAGTGTAGTGATAATTTGAGCAAATGCGAATGAGCATTGCCAAATTTCAATGAATTTTTCAAAGAATTTGTCATAATAAAGTTATCAATATCAATTGTGTGCAATATAAAAAAAATTGAATTGTTTCATTTGGAGATACTTAATACTGTAATATAAATTAATACGTTTGAAGGAAAATTAAAATTGTAGAACCCAAATTAAAAAGCATCCCTAACAAAAGTGTAAAAAGAAAACATGTATCTTCGGCCAAAAATTTTGTGTGTAAAACTTGGTGCACCTATCTTTAAAAGATAATTTTTGAAGCCTCAGTAATCAGTGTAAGTCAAGTGAATGGGTTAAGTTAGAGCTGAGTTTTTAACTATGTTATCATATCAATCACATTACAATAGTAATTACGCTTGGCATTTTTAAAAGAAGAGAATAAAATTAATTGTAAAAAAATTTTTTGGGAATTAAATCTTTGACTTGTGTGACTATAGCACATGATCTTTTTGCCATCATTGCACCTAGACTATAGCACATGATCTTTTTGCCTTCATTGCACCTAGACTAGCACATGATCTTTTTTCATCGTGGCACCTAGACTAGCACACGATCTTTTGCCATCATTGCACCTAGACTATAGCACATGATCTTTTGCCATCATTGCACCTAGACTATAGCACATGATCTTTTGCCATCATTGCACCTAGACTATAGCACATGATCTTTTTGCCATCGGTGCACCTAGACTACAGCACATGATCTTTTTGCCACTGTTGCACCTAGACTATAGCACATGATCTTTTGCCATCATTGCACCTATACTACAGCACATGATCTTTTTGCCACCATTACACCTAGACTATAGCACATGATCTTTTTGTCATCGTTGCACCTAGTCTATAGCAAATGATCTTTTTGCCATCATTGCACCTAGACTATAGCACATGATCTTTTTGCCATCGTTGCACCTAGTTGCAAATAATTGTATCTGTGCATCAGATTGAACTGAAAATGTTTATCCTCTACTTGGCTAAAATAGCTTTCAGTCAACAAGGCTCAAGATGTTATAATTTCTATTGAAGAAATGCTGCATTTTAAAAATGTTACTCCATCTCAGCAAGAAATTTTTCTTTTTGAAACACTTGTTGTTGAGCCTTCTCATCCATGAGGGGCATCCACCGATCATTTCATCCATGAGGGGCATCCACCGATCATCTCGTCCATGAGGGGAATCCACCGATCATCTCGTCCATGAGGGGCATCCACCGATCATTTCGTCCATGAGGGGCATCCACCGATCATCTCGTCCATGAGGGGCATCCACCGATCATCTCGTCCATGAGGGGCATCCACCGATCATCGTCGGCGTCTGCGATTCCTCCAAGGGCATAGGCCACCTACTAGAGACCTTCAGGCATCTCTATCCTGGGCCAGCTTCTCCAGGATCTTCCATTCATGGCCAATTCTCTTGATGTCTGCCTCCAATTCTCGGCGCCAAGTGTTTCTTGGACGGCCTCTTTTCCGCTTACCCTATGGGTTCCATTTCAGGGCTTGCTTTTTTGTATTAGAAGCAGGTTTTCTTAGTGTATGACCAATCCAACTCCACCGCTTCTGAAGAATCTCTTCTTAAATGGGCTTCTGTTTTGTCTGCTGCCACAGTTCCCGGTTGCTGATTTTATCCGGCCAGTGAATTCTGAGAATCCTTCTTAGACAATTTGAAACACTTAGACTTAGAATTAGATTATGATTTGAAACTATAAATAAACATCAAACCAAAATGTTTTTCTTTAAAAATTCATTCAACCTTTTAATATCCAATTTCTTACGATTCCTGTTATCACTTTTATCATTAGTATTAGCTATAGCCCAGCAATTATGTTGGTGACATTGCATCCATTTCCAATCTTGACAGAATATTATCATCTTATCTTATCTATACAGATGCTCCTTCTATGCAGAAGATAATTGCGTCCACAGACCATGACAGATGATCAGTTGGCAAGTGATGCAGCGTTCACAGGCCACAGCTTTGTGGGTTCCACGCATTACCCAGCCGCCTAACTAGTGTTAGGTACCCATTCGGAGCTGGGTAACTCAAGGACGTCTTAGGCCCCGGAAACAAATCCTTGCCTTTACATGGATTCGAACCCGTGACCATCGGTCCGCCAGTCGAGCGCGCTGCCACTCTACCACAATGATATTATCGACTAAATACCGGTATGAGTGAATTCTGATGGTAATATTAACTAATGTACTATGAAATTTAAGAGAACTATTTCATTTGTGTAAATATCCTTTCACTGAGACATTACTGAAAGCAGTAATAAAAAATAAATTGATTTTTTTAAAAGTTAATGACTAAAAAATGAACACATATACTGCACATTCTGTCATTCACTTTTTAAATATATTAAAAAATATTATTAAACACTCAAACTTTTAAAAACATAACAAAAAGTATTATATTTTCCATGTCTTTATTAAGTATGGATCCAAAACATCAAGATTTAAATTATCTATTCCAAAATTTAATGTGTATAAATCCTAAAACTGTAACCATATACGTGTACTTTAATACAGTTTGACCTGCTACGTCTTTTTAACATGAAATTTTTAATCCAACTGAAATGAGGGATGTAACAAAATGTTTAATGCAACAATCACAAATGTTTTCAAATCTTATATTGACATAAAAAACTTTGCAAAAGTTGGCTGGTCCTCAAAAAATTATAAATGACATCAATCTCTTGTGCTTTCGATTTATTAGACAAGTATATAAAGAATACAGAATATAATTATATATGACGAGTATTTTTTATCAAATAAATAACTTTAAATAACCGGCTCATTTCTTATGTAGGCTAAAAAGGACGCAAAAATAAACAGATGGCCAAATAATGTTTCTAAATCACATTAGTAAACATCCTATAAATGGTCCTACCAGGACATAATTTCTTCAGAGAAATTGTGAAATCTTTGTTTTGAGAAGAACGGATATTTAATATGTACAAATATACACCTGGTAATTGGTTTGCTGTTTTGAGGACTATGTGAGGTAATTGTTAAGTTATGGAGGACTATGTGAGGTAATTGTTAAGTTACAGAGGACTATGTGAGGTAATTGTTAAGTTATGGAGGACTATGTGAGGTAATTGTTAAGTTATGGAGGACTATGTGAGGTAATTGTTAAGTTATAAACAAATTAATGAGACACTCTTTTAGGGAGGTCTTTGTGAGGTATAATTAACTGAATGAGGTACTCTCTTCGGAGGTAAATGTGAGATAATTAAATGAGGTATTCTTTGAGGGAGTTCATTGTATAATTGTAAGATATAAATTTCATAATAAATAATTGATGGAGGTATTGTGTTGGGGAGAGGTAACTCATAACACAGACTGAGGTAATCATACAATATAAGATGAGGAACTATGTCAGTGAGGTAATTTATTATATACTACTAAGTAGTAAAGCAAATAAGTAAACTTGGTCAATATAAGCATGGTAGTGTAAGAAGAAAATGGTTAATAATTATTAAAATTGAAATATTCCTTTAAAATAATTCAACGAATGTTCAAACAAGGAAATAAGAGTAAAGTTGTTTTTTTCTTTTTAAGTAATTACATTACAATGTGCCCCCCTTCTCTGGCTCGTCTTATTGCCCCCCTTCTCTGGCTCGTCTTATTGCCCCCCTTCTCTGGCTCGTCTTATTGCCCCCCTTCTCTGGCTCGTCTTATTGCCCCCCTTCTCTGGCTCGTCTTATTGCCCCCCTTCTCTGGCTCGTCTTATTGCCCCCCTTCTCTGGCTCGTCTTATTGCCCCCCTTCTCTGGCTCGTCTTATTGCCCCCTTCTCTGGCTCGTCTTATTGCCCCCCTTCTCTGGCTCATCTTATTGCCCCCCTTCTCTGGCTCGTCTTATTGTCCCCCTTCTCTGGCTCGTCTTATTGTCCCCCTTCTCTGGCTCGTCTTATTGTCCCCCCCTTCTCTGGCTCGTCTTATTGCCCCCCCTTCTCTGGCTCGTCTTATTGCCCCCCTTCTCTGGCTCGTCTTATTGCCCCCCTTCTCTGGCTCGTCTTATTGCCCCCCTTCTCTGGCTCGTCTTATTGCCCCCCTACTCTGGCTCGTCTTATTGCCCCCCTTCTCTGGCTCGTCTTATTGCCCCCCTTCTCTGGCTCGTCTTATTTCCCCCCTTCTCTGACTCGTCTTATTGTCCCCCTTCTCTGGCTCGTCTTATTGTCCCCCTTCTCTGGCTCGTCTTATTGTCCCCCTTCTCTGGCTCGTCTTATTGCCCCCCTTCTCTGGCTCGTCTTATTGTCCCCCTTCTCTGGCTCGTCTTATTGTCCCCCTTCTCTGGCTCGTCTTATTGTCCCCCTTCTCTGGCTCGTCTTATTGTCCCCCTTCTCTGGCTCGTCTTATTGTCCCCCTTCTCTGGCACGTCTTATTGTCCCCCCTTCTCTGGCTCGTCTTATTGCCCCCTTCTCTGGCTCGTCTTATTGTCCCCCTTCTCTGGCTCGTCTTATTGCCCCCCTTCTCTGGCTCGTCTTATTGCCCCCCTTCTCTGGCTCGTCTTATTGCCCCCCCCTTCTCTGGCTCGTCTTATTGCCCCCCTTCTCTGGCTCGTCTTATTGCCCCCCTTCTCTGGCTCGTCTTATTGCCCCCCTTCTCTGGCTCGTCTTATTGCCCCCCTTCTCTGGCTCGTCTTATTGCCCCCCTTCTCTGGCTCGTCTTATTGCCCCCTTCTCTGGCTCGTCTTATTGCCCCCCTTCTCTGGCTCGTCTTATTGCCCCCTTCTCTGGCTCGTCTTATTGCCCCCCCCTTCTCTGGCTCGTCTTATTGCCCCCCCCTTCTCTGGCTCGTCTTATTGCCCCCCTTCTCTGGCTCGTCTTATTGTCCCCCTTCTCTGGCTCGTCTTATTGCCCCTCTTCTCTGGCTCGTCTTATTGCCCCCCTTCTCTGGCTCGTCTTATTGTCCCCCTTCTCTGGCTCGTCTTATTGCCCCCCTTCTCTGGCTCGTCTTATTGTCCCCCTTCTCTGGCTCGTCTTATTGCCCCCCTTCTCTGGCTCCTCTTATTGCCCCCCCCCTTCTCTGGCTCGTCTTATTGCCCCCCCCTTCTCTGGCTCGTCTTATTGCCCCCCCTTCTCTGGCTCGTCTTATTGCCCCCCTTCTCTGGCTCGTCTTATTGTCCCCCTTCTCTGGCTCGTCTTATTGTCCCCCTTCTCAGGCTCATCTTATTGCCCCCCTTCTCTGGCTCGTCTTATTTCCCCCTTCTCTGGCTCGTCTTATTGCCCCCCTTCTCTGGCTCGTCGTATGGCCCCCCCCCTTCTCTGGCTCGTCTTATTTCCCCCTTCTCTGGCTCGTCTTATTGCCCCCCTTCTCTGGCTCGTCTTATTGCCCCCCCCCTTCTCTGGATCGTCTTAGTGCCCCCTTCTCTGGCTCGTCTTAGTGCCCCCCTTCTCTGGCTCGTCTTAGTGCCCCCTTCTCTGGCTCGTCTTAGTGCCCCATTCTCTGGCTCGTCTTAGTCACTTAGTGCCCCCTTCTCTGGCTCGTCTTAGTCACTTAGTGGTCCCCCCCCTTCTCTGGTTCGTCTTATTTCCTCCTTCTCTGGCTCGTCTTAGTGCACCCTTCTCTGGCTCGTCTTAGTCATTTAATGCCCCCTTCTATGGCTTGTCTTAGTGCCCCCTGCTCTGTCCCGTCTTAGTGCCCCCTTCTCTGTCCCGTCTTAGTGTCCCCTGCTCTGTCCTGTCTTAGTGCCCCCTTCTCTGTCCCGTCTTAGTGCCACCCCCCTTCTCTCTTTCGCCCATTCTTTATCTTCCCCACCAGAGAAAAGTTTTATCTCCACTCTTCTCCATACATTCCCTAGGCTGTAGGATAAATACAGCTACTTCATAGGATACAAGGCCAGAGACTCAAAGAACAACCGGGATTATTCACCAAATATCCTTTTTTCAAATTTCAAGAGATATTGTAGCATTAATCGAAAAACTTGACAGTGCAAAGTCGTACAACAAAATTGAATTGAATGATCCTGAGTTACGTGAGCAGAGGCGTAACTCGGTTTTTTGGCGCCCTTGGCTAATTTATTTTTGGCGCCTTTGATAAATTGATAAGTTTCAGCTTTGCGATTTTTCATTTGATAGAAAAAATAATTTAATTTCACTTATTTTATTTATGACAATAATTACGTAGTCTGACAGTGACAGTCATACAACGTGAATATAAAAAAATTGCATAAGACAGTAAAAATACTAATTTGGAGTTTAATATTTATTAAATAATACCGTTAGCTGGCGTATTGGCGTGTTGCTAATACAGTCGGATCTCTCTAAGTCGAACTCAAGGGGGAAAATTCGACTTACGGAGTTTTCTAGTTAGGGAACTTCCGCAGATTAATCAAAGTCAATGTTGATATTGAGAGGGGGGGGGGACAACCATAACGGCTAGAAGGCTTGACAGGAAAGAGGGGCGGTGATGTTTCATATAAAAGGAGCCAACTTGCTTTGACATACCGACACAAGCCCGCTAGAGGAGACACATTACTTCCCCTCCCCCACTTTACTCCCTCGACAGTGGGATTGGGATAGTAAGATTTTTCTTTTTAAAAGAAAGACTGTAAAATCATATTGACATTTGTATGATTGGAAGCCCCGCCTGCAAAGGCCACAAACTTAATAACAAATATTATAATGGTTTAAATGAAATATATTTAAATATAATTAATTATGGGGCCGTCCATAAAGTGCGTCACGCTATTTTTGACAATTTTTAACGCCCCCTCCCCCTGTCACAAATCTTTGACCCCCCCCTAAATTAAGTCACATGGCTGGACCCCCCTCCCCCCTATCACAAACTGTCACACTTTCTTACTCCCCTCACCCTCTGGAGCATGACGTACTTTATGGACGGCCCCTATTCACTTTTTTGTTATCGAGGATAAAATAAAAGTGAAATACAGTCGGACCTCGCTAAGTCGAACTTCCCTAAGTCGAAAACCTCCCTTTATCGAATTAATTGTTAGGTCCCGGCCAAATTCCATAAGACTAATGTATTTTAGATCTCCTTAACTCCAAGATTTTTGGCTTTTAACCTCTCTCTTAGTCAAATTTTCCAAGGCATTTGGTTTATTATTCTGGAGTGACATTTCAGAACACGTGTTCCACAAAGCCACGTAAATGGACGTAACATCTTATTTTAGTGCATTCAACGAGGGATTGAGCGACCCTTGCAAGTACAAAAAATGACAAAGACAAGAAAAAGGAGTGGTAACTAATTCGCGTCCCTTTGCTGCATGCTGTGACTCTTTTTAAGAAGAAATACCTTACTCCCCCATCCCACTGTGGAGAGAGTAAAGTGGGGGAGGGGAGGGAAGGTGTATCCTCTCACGGGCTTGTGTCGGCATGTTAAAGCTAGTTGGCTTCCTTTCATATGAAACATAGACACCGCCTCTCTTTCCTGTCAAGCCTACTAGCGGTATGACTGTTCCCCCCGCCTCTAAATATCTACATTGTCCTTGATTAATCAGCGCTTATTACTCCATTTTCCCCAACTCAAAAACTCCATATATGGAATTTTTTTGGGGTGCTTTTGAGTTCGACTTAGAGAGGTCCGACTGTATTTATTTAAATAAAAATTTAAAAATTAAAGATTTAGTGGCGCCCTTTTGAGCTGGCGCCCTTGGCAACTGCCCCGATGCCAACCCGTTGTTACGCCACTGTACGTGAGTTCAATACATTTGCTTCTTTCCCTATGTAGATGACTAGTGAAAACAGTATTGTTTAGTTGAATTTTTGGTATCTAAGCTTAGAATAACATGCCGGGAATCGATCGCGTGGCCGATGGCACAGCAGGGCGACTTTCTACCTCAAGACCACACGAGCCTGATGAAAATTGTAAATTTTAAAAATATAAACAATAATCTTTAATATTTTTTCTTTGTGAGCCTATAAAATCAGTTTTTTAAATTAATTTATTTAATTTATGATATTTTCAGGAATTCATGCAAACATTTGTCCATCTTTCTTATAAAATATACTAAATTTGGGGGCCCCTAATCATCGGGGGCCCCTGGCTTTAGCCCGTTCAGCCCCCCCCCCTTAATCCGCCATAGCCATAGTATGTACGTATGTAAGCAACTACCACTAAAGAGGGGATGGGGAGCATGCCAGAGAATTACTTTGATCTTGATGCTATGTACGTATGTAAGCAACTCCCACTAAAGAGGGGATGGGGGAGCATGCCAGAGAATTACTTTGATCTTGGTGCTACGTACGTATGTAAGCAACTCCCACTAAAGAGGGGATGGGGGAGCATGCCAGAGAATTACTTTGATCTTGGTGCTATGTACGTATGTAACAAATATGTACACTAATGTCGGTCAACTTAAAATTGCGTGTTTCTATGTAAACAAAAAGAGCCAGTGGACGGTGTATCATCGTTTGGTCCAATCATTGGCTACTCGCCTGGCCTGTCTGGTCCAACCATTGGCTACTGGCCTGGTCCAACCATTGGCTACTGGCCTGGCCTGCGACGCGGGGCTCGCGGCGTCTGTTGCTGAGGCCTTCGTCTGGGTGTTTGAGTTCGGAGTCGACTCGGGCGCTGAATGTTAGTGTGACTTGAACTCGAGTCAGAGGAGTCCGTCGACGCTTCTGAATTGCAGTCCGAGCTGAAGGCCAGGTAGATGCCCGCCTGGCAACCCATCTGGTTGCCGAGTGGCACACACCTTCCTCCGATTCGCCGAGTCTGAGCGTGGAGAAGAGACAAGAAAATTAAGTGATTACCGCGGGTAGCTTTTTAACAGAGGGAATCAGACAAAACAGTAGGCCAGTTATAACAGTAGGCCAATTATAACAGTAGGCCAGTTATAACAGTAGGCCAGTTATAACAGTAGGCCAGTTATAGCAATAGGGCTATTTTAACAGTAGGCCAGTTATAACAGTAGGCCTATTATAACAGAAGGCCAGTTATAACAGTACGCCAGTTATAACTGTAGACCTATTATAACAGTAGGCCAGTTATAACAGTAGGCCAGTTATAACAGTAGACCTATTTTAACAGTAGGCCAGTTATAAAAGTAGGCCTTATATAACAGTAGGCCAGTTATAACAGTACGCCAGTTATAACAGTAGTCAGGGCCAGACTTAGCCTTTGAACCAGTCCGTGCAAAAGTGAAAAATTGCGCCCCTATGTAATTACAAGTTAATATTCTTTAAAAATTGTATGGGGCCGTCCATTAATGACGTCACGCACCTGTGAGGAGGGGGTCACACATATATTTATATATATATATATTTTGTGAACATCCAAAAACAAATCAGTAGTTAACACAAGTACTTGTATGTAATTAAATTTGACTAAATTAGGCTTCATTAAAAAAAAACCCAGTTAACATGAGTTTATACTCAGACATTTTTTAAAGGAACTTTTAGTTCAGAGACTTCTCTAATTAATTTAGAAATATTTAAGCTGTTACTGAGTTCATACTCAACTGCTAATATCGCGAGATTTGACAATCCTGTTTGAGATGTTGCCAAAATAGTTCTCGATTATTTTTAGTTTGGAAAAAGTACTTTGCCGGATCGGAAATTAATAAAATTCCTACAACACTCAAATTTGGAGCATATTTCATTTTTGTTATGAATTTCAAAACTTCCAAAAGTTCTAAATATTTTTTCAATAGAGAATACTCCACTGATATTTCATTAGAAATTGTATATCCAAATTTTACATTCTCCATCTGTGAAAAGGCTTTCCGAATCTTTGCAATTTGCAAAAATCACAGAAGAACTAACATATTTTAGTTCATATTTATGATTTAAAAAAAAACAAAAGTAACTGTTGTGATGTTGCAGCTGAGAAAAAAATCTTTGTTCTAAAGACTTGATTGCAGTGTCAACAAGGTGGTAAAATAATTAAAACTAGTATATTTGCTGTGCATCCATTGTGGCCACTGATTTTTATCAAATTGACTTTTGTTCGACGAGCACGATGTCCTTATATTGAGTCAAAGTTTTTTTATCTGTATCTGTATTTTCGTATCTATTTCTGGTGCCAATTGTCAGCATCAACAAGGATGGCATTAATGTGATTTTCTGATATTGGTCTTAGTGCTAGTGGGTTGGTTTATTAGGTGCTTGGATCGTGGTCTTAGGTGCTGTGAGTTGGCCTTAGTAAGACTTGTAAACCCCTAGACCCATGTGGTCAATTAGGTTTTAGCTGAACGTTTGAGTCTTACCACAGGTACGTCCACGTGACAGTTGACATCCTCTTGTCTAGGCGTGGTAGGCGTGTAACGCAGAAGGTCTTCTTCGCTGCCGTTGATGGTAGGCAGAAACTCCCTTAGCATGGTGCTGTTAGGCTGAAAGTGAACAATCGAGTCATTCATTGGCTAATAAATTAAAAAAAAACGTATTCATTATATCTAAAGATATTGATGAGGCGAAAAGGGGCTTAACTGAGCCTTTGCCAAGAGATCTAGAAGGCCTTCCATATTAATGATAATAAGAATAATTAAATTAGTCACCACTCTTTGACATAAAAAACAAAACACACTTCCTAGCTACAAAGTTCGACAACTACTGATGTGCTAACATTCTGGGTCTTTAGTAGTCACTACATGTGGGGGTTCAATGGAAGTTTAGTCTACGCCAGTGGCCGGTCAATTCATGAGTCAAAAGAGACAACACATCAGCAGCAGGATGATGCAAATATATTTGAAAGCAAAATTTCTTTTTAAAATCTGTTACGAGGACATTTCTTTCAGAACCAGTTTAAATTAGCTACTATTGCTAAGCATTAAATACAAACATATATAATAGTAATACTCGTCTTATTGACAACAAGCACTAGACGTGCCTGTAACATTAAATTAAACCGAACCCGCTTCCCCGGTGTCACGAAATAAAGTATCCCACGGAGATTTTATTTTAAAATAAAGTCTCCATGGAGATTTTAACTTTCTTGGTTAAATAAAACCGCCCCTTTATTATATTAAATTATAAATCAGGGTTGTATTAATGTCTCGGTAAATATTTTGCATTTGTGCTTAATGCATTTGTGCTTCATGCATTTGTGCTTCGTGCATTTGTGCTTCATGCATTTGTGGACGGCCCCTGTGCATCATTATTGGAAATTCAACAATCATAAGCTTAGGCAGCGGCGTAAAAACGTTAAAACATTAATTAAATATCCGGGTGTTCTGTGAGGAGTTACTTCAACAGATACATTATTTTTTAACCTGACTTTAATTTGAAACAAATTAGTGGACAGTGGACTTGACCAAGACAAAAAATTGGGGACTACCTCGTCGTTTCACGCCTTTAGTGTCCACTCATTTGATCTTGTGAAGCCACGTTGTGATATCTAATCTAATAAATTTCACAAGTATTTTTAACGAACTCAAACGTGTGAATAATTCTCTTGACCCAATGCCTGCTCATGTGAAAGTAATTGTGTTCAAATCCAAAGTGTGTAAATTAAACCAGTCTAATGCCAGAGGTTTGTCGGTATTTTTTTTTATGCTGCTGCAATTGTGTAGTATACAAATAATTGTGTGCACACGTAAGCAATTAGTCGAGATCCCTCCGATTACCCGAATAAATCCGCATACACAATTTCCTGGACCAAACAACCCCCTTCCCCAACTGTATTATGCATAATAACGGCTTGCAACCGAATACTGAATCTCATATCATAATAAATAATTATCGAATTCACATATCAGTCAAACCACCGATTTTAAATAAAACCAGTTAAAATTCCCGATTTTCTGAGAAAGGTGATCTTCTCAAAACTCCTGACATATTAAAATAAATTTTAGTACGTACTGTTTTCCTATAATGAAATATCAGTATGAGTGGCTCGATCACACACAATTATATATACAACCAATGTTCCATCTAAGGTTCGATGATCCGTGTGCAAAGTAAAAAATCTTGTGTGTAAAGTTGCACGGAATCCATTTTTGTGCAATAATTTACCAAATTCGCTGCGCGGTAATTCTAAACTACTTGGCGGCATCGGTCAGATATCTGTGCAACCGCGCAGCTTAAATTGAACAATTGTATATAACACAGCTAGCAATAGTGAGAATTTCCCATCTGCTCAATTCAGTAAACTATACTTTCGGTTCAAGCATTTCATAATAATCTCAACAAGAAAGACAACTCTCTCCAAGGTACGCCACTACTCACGATTTTTCACGCCCTTGAAATATATTGTTACTAAATGTTTCTACATCCTTTACGTATCAAATTTAATGAATTTATGTTAAAATTAAACACTCTATAATAATAAATGATCCCATATAAAATTCAAGATATCTAATGAAAAATGGATATTCTCAAACAATGACACTACCGCCCATTTGTTGCTTAAGCTTTGCTGCTGTGTAAGGGAAATAGAATAATTTAGAGGAATTTTACTCAAACCAGTAACATCTACGGCCCTTACCTGGTTTCGGACGCTTCTTTTGTCCCTCATGAAAGAAACGAGCTTATTGCTGTCATAGGTTGATATGCTGGTGACGTCATTTAACATGACAGAGACGACCACAGTCAAAAGTATTGTCAGTTTAAAGATTTGTGCCATCATCTCTGCCACTGACATCAGCCGGCCTCGATTTGCCGCCATTCTTCCACAGCAGACAGTTAACTAGTTAGAGGAATCCGTCAAACTTCTGATAAATGAACGTAAGTTATTCAAATATCATTTGAAAAAACCTCGCCCGCAAACAAGGTCGTGAAGTTTTGTCTTGTATTATCCCGTGGTTGAACTTTTCACTCTCTATTTGTTGTAGTTCCGGAAATGTTTAACTGTGTGTTCTCTCGGTGGTCTTTGTTTTATATGGCGTAAGTAACAATTAACGCGTGTTAATTTGAAAACAACAACTTTTCCAAACGACTTTGATCTATCAGCGTCTTTGATTCCGATGGATGAGTTAAATCCCCAACACTGGCGTGGTAGTGGTTACCTTCCGATTAGAGGCTCAGAGGTTATCAGTGCTCCTGATTCAGTGGCGTGTCGTCTGCTGATGGGCGGCGTACACCGTGGCCTTCTCTTATCAACCTTCGCGCCATGGTGGGCCCCCGAATCGTCTGTTTCACGTTGAACCAACGTAACGTTTGTCTCTGTCTATAATTCCGATAACCGCCACGGCCACCAACGTTTAGGTGGCAGAGACTTGGACCAAAAGGCGGGCTAGAGGTTAGAGGCTAGAGGTTAGAGGTTAGAGGCTAGAGGCTAGAGAGTAAACCAATAAAGGCGTTTGGCTAAAATGATTAGGGTTTACAAATGACGAGTAAGAAAATGAGTGAATTGAATTAGTTAAGCCTGAGAAGCGCCCGCCCCACTTTTATAGTCATATTACATCATAGTACTTGAGCATATAAGTTTGAAATTTTTATCTATCCAGAAAAAGATTTTTCCTTCACAATTCTGTGAAAAAATTATTTTCTTCTTTTTAGTCCGCTTATAAAAACGTGGTTTTTAAACATCTTTTTTTACTTCTATTTATTTTATTCTTTTTATTTTAGTCTAAGTGTATGCTATGGTGAGTTTTGAAGTATTGATTATGTTCAAATATAATACGCATTGCCCGACAAACATTTACAGATTGGAAATGACTTATCTCCCCTTGATGTTAAACATGGTTGATGTGGTCGGGGTTGGTGTGAACTCTGCATGTGAATGTAATGTAAACAAGAGCCGACGGATAATAATATGCTTATATATAGATAAACTAAACAGTTCAATAATTTCATAACGGTACATTACATCGATCTGAAATTTTGATACAGTGCATTGTCATCCAAGATCTATCTGTAGTAAAAGTTTGAGGTCTCTAGGACCATCAGAAGTGGTTTAATTTTACGTTGGCACAGATTTGAAAAATGGTGGACATACAAACAAACAGGAACGAAAGTGAGTTAATAAAAACGTGGTAAAAAAATGACATACGCAGAGACCGAGTACAGGCTTTTGAATCATGACATTGTTTTTAAATCCCTTATATTAACTTCACCGTCTTGTCTGTCTGTCTTGGTCCCGACCGCGGAAAAAAGTCAAAAGTAACCCACTTCCCGGGATCCTATCGAGCTGAAATTTTGCACATAGACGTTTGTCACCTAACAATGCATTCTATCAAAATTTCAGATCGATCGAATGTACTGTAATTAAAATAATGAATTTTTACTTTTTCTCTATTTATCTCTATGTAGCATGTACATATCTATTCTAGTCTGTCGCGCGGTTCGTATTATAATGAACATCTGCAATACTTTTAGTTATGTCTCATATATAAGGGATTTATAGTCAAAAACTTTGTTTTTACAGGTTGTGTTAATTTGTTTGATATTAGTGAAAGGGGACACTACTATCGTGATTGGTAAGGGGACACTACTATCGTGATTGGTAAGGGGACGCTACTATCGTGATTGGTAAGGGGACACTACTATCGTGATTGGTAAGGGGACACTACTATCGTGATTGGTAAGGGGACACTACTATCGTGATCGGTAAGATATATATATTTTTTTTTCATTCCATCATTAGATATTTACACAAATTGGATAAATAATAACTTCGTAATGGAAAAAAGATGTTTATTTTAACTATGTATGTTAAAATAAATAAAATGTGTTGAAATGTAACAAGAGGCAGGAATGTTGGATAAAAAATTGAGATGAAAAAAATGTTTAAAAATTTTTGTTACACATTCATTTCATTTCCTGCGTCGAAAAAACACAATATTACATCATTGAATTATTTTTCAATTGGATGTCAACAAATTTTGTGCAAATAAAAGCACATAACTTCATAAGCTGTTTGTAATAAATGCTAACAGGTGGTAAATAATCTAAGGTCGTGAATTGTTGCCTTCATTTGACCTCAACGTATCTTGTACTCAAAACATCTTATAGTTACGGCTTTTCTGATAGATCGTTTCTGAAAACATCCACGAGTCAGTCAATTATTTAAGATGAAGCTACGGGCCAGTTATAATTTTTTTTCGTGGGTCGCATTTTGCCCGCGGGCCGGACTATGGAAACCCCTGTCTTAGTTACAGCTCAAACAACCCATCTTAGTTAAGCTTTAGTTATTCCCCACCCTCCACGCCACCCCAATCCTTCTACATTCATTTTCTTATATTCATGTTAAAACCTCATCGTATTCTTCACAACTACTTCAATTAAATTTTAAAACTTTCTTGTTTATTACGTAATGATTAGGAAGAACGATGATGATTTTAATCGAATGAAGATTTTATTTTTAACCTTTTTTTTTCCACGGCACCGCACCCCACCCCATCTAGACTTGAAAACAGATTAACCCAAGCCTCAAAAGAATATGTTAACATACACACAAACAAACATGATTTTCTGGATCTTTCCGCATGCCCTGAGGTCGGCACAAACCTTTGCAATTTGATAATTTGGTCTCTGATGGCTTCAACAATCTATTCAAATGTATACATACACTACAAACACGTCGATACATGTCAATCGAGTATTTAGAACACCTTGAATAACTAGCTTACAGTTCTTAACTTAGCCGTGCGTTAAACCAACCATAGGAGTTGTTAGTTGTTAGTTGTTAGTTCTTAGTTGCTAGTTGTTAGTTGCTAGTTGTTAGTTGTTAATTGTTAGTTGCTAGTTGTTAGTTGTTAGTTGCTATTTGTTAGTTGCTAGTTGTTAGTTGCTAGTTGTTAGTTGTTAGTTGTTAGTTGCTAGCTGTTAGTTGTTAGTTGTTAGTTGTTAGTTCTTAGTTGTTAGTTGCTAGTTGTTAGTTGTTAGTTGCTAGTTGTTAGTTGTTAATTGTTAGTTGCTAGTTGTTAGTTGTTAGTTGTTAGTTGCTAGTTGTTAGTTGTTAGTTGTTAGTTGTTAGTTGCTAGTTGTTAGTTGTTAGTTGCTAGTTGTTAGTTGCTAGTTGTTAATTGTTAGTTGTTAGTTGTTAGTTGTTAGTTGCTAGTTGTTAGTTGTTAGTTGTTAGTTGCTAGTTGTTAGTTGTTAGTTGCTAGTTGTTAGTTGTTAGTTGCTAGTTGTTAGTTGTTAGTTGTTAGTTGCTAGTTGTTAGTTGTTAGTTGCTAGTTGTTAGTTGCTAGTTGTTAATTGTTAGTTGTTAGTTGTTAGTTGCTAGCTGTTAGTTGTTAATTGTTAGTTGTTAGTTGTTAGTTGCTAGTTGTTAATTGTTAGTTGCTAGTTGTTAGTTGTTAGTTGTTAGTTGCTAGTTGCTAGTTGTTAGTTGTTAGTTGCTAGTTGTTAGTTGTTAGTTGCTAGTTGCTAGTTGTTAGTTGCTAGTTGTTAGTTGTTAGTTGTTAGTTGCTAGTTGTTAGTTGTTAGTTGCTAGTTGTTAGTTGTTAGTTGTTAGTTGTTAGTTATTAGTCGCTAGTTGTTAGTTGCTAGTTGTTAGTTGCTATTTGTTAGTTGCTAGTTGTTAGTTGCTAGTTGTTAGTTGTTAGTTGCTAGTTGTTAGTTGTTAGTTGCTAATTGTTAGTTGCTAGTTGTTAGTTGTTAGTTGTTAGTTGCTAGTTGTTAGTTGCTAGTTGTTAGTTGCTAGTTGTTAGTTGCTAGTTGTTAGTTGTTAATTGTTAGTTGCTAGTTGTTAGTTGCTAGTTGTTAGTTGTTAGTTGTTAATTGTTAGTTGCTAGTTGTTAGTTGTTAGTTGTTAGTTGCTAGTTGTTAGTTGTTAGTTGCTAGTTGCTAGTTGTTAGTTGTTAGTTGTTAGTTGCTAGTTGTTAGTTGTTAATTGTTAGTTGCTAGTTGCTAGTTGTTAATTGTTAGTTGTTATTTGCTAGTTGTTAGTTGTTAGTTGCTAGTTGTTAGTGGTTAATTGTTAGTTGCTAGTTGTTAGTTGTTAGTTTTTAGTTGTTAGTTGCTAGTTGTTAGTTGTTAGTTGTTAGTTGCTAGTTGTTAGTTGTTAGTTGCTAGTTGTTAGTTGTTAATTGTTAGTTGTTAGTTGTTAGTGGTTAATTGTTAGTTGCTAGTTGTTAGTTGTTAGTTGCTAGTTGTTAGTTGTTAGTTGTTAATTGTTAGTTGCTAGTTGTTAGTGGTTAATTGTTAGTTGCTAGTTGTTAGTTGCTAGTTGTTAGTTGTTAGTTGCTAGTTGTTAGTTGCTAGTTGTTAATTGTTAGTTGTTAGTTGTTAGTTGCTAGCTGTTAGTTGTTAATTGTTAGTTGTTAGTTGTTAGTTGCTAGTTGTTAGTTGTTAATTGTTAGTTGTTAATTGCTAGTTGTTAGTTGTTAGTTGTTAGTTGCTAGTTGTTAGTTGCTAGTTGTTAGTTGTTAGTTGTTAGTTGCTAGTTGTTAGTTGTTAGTTGTTAGTTGCTAGTTGTTAATTGTTAGTTGCTAGTTGTTAGTTGTTAGTTGTTAGTTGCTAGTTGCTAGTTGTTAGTTGTTAGTTGCTAGTTGTTAGTTTTTAGTTGCTAGTTGCTAGTTGTTAGTTGCTAGTTGTTAGTTGTTAGTTGTTAGTTGCTAGTTGTTAGTTGCTAGTTGTTAGTTGTTAGTTGTTAGTTATTAGTCGCTAGTTGTTAGTTGCTAGTTGTTAGTTGCTATTTGTTAGTTGCTAGTTGTTAGTTGCTAGTTGTTAGTTGTTAGTTGCTAGTTGTTAGTTGTTAGTTGCTAATTGTTAGTTGCTAGTTGTTAGTTGTTAGTTGCTAGTTGTTAGTTGCTAGTTGTTAGTTGCTAGTTGTTAGTTGCTAGTTGTTAGTTGTTAATTGTTAGTTGCTAGTTGTTAGTTGCTAGTTGTTAGTTGTTAGTTGTTAATTGTTAGTTGCTAGTTGTTAGTTGTTAGTTGTTAGTTGCTAGTTGTTAGTTGTTAGTTGCTAGTTGCTAGTTGTTAGTTGTTAGTTGTTAGTTGCTAGTTGTTAGTTGTTAATTGTTAGTTGCTAGTTGTTAGTTGCTAGTTGTTAGTTGCTAGTTGTTAGTTGTTAGTTGCTAGTTGTTAATTGTTAGTTGTTATTTGCTAGTTGTTAGTTGTTAGTTGCTAGTTGTTAGTGGTTAATTGTTAGTTGCTAGTTGTTAGTTGTTAGTTTTTAGTTGTTAGTTGCTAGTTGTTAGTTGTTAGTTGTTAGTTGCTAGTTGTTAGTTGTTAGTTGCTAGTTGTTAGTTGTTAATTGTTAGTTGTTAGTTGTTAGTGGTTAATTGTTAGTTGTTAATTGTTAGTTGCTAGTTGTTAGTGGTTAATTGTTAGTTGCTAGTTGTTAGTTGTTAGTTGCTAGTTGTTAGTTGTTAGTTGTTAGTTGTTAGTTGCTAGTTGTTAGTTGTTAGTTGTTAATTGTTAGTTGCTAGTTGTTAGTGGTTAATTGTTAGTTGCTAGTTGTTAGTTGCTAGTTGTTAGTTGTTAGTTGCTAGTTGTTTGTTGTTAGCTGTTTGTTGCTAGTTGTTAGTTGTTAGTTGTTAGTTGCTAGTTGTTAGTTGTTAATTGTTAGTTGTTAGTTGTTAGTTGCTAGTTGCTAGTTGCTAGTTGTTAGTTGTTAGTTGTTAATTGTTAGTTGCTAGTTGTTAGTTGTTAGTTGCTAGTTGTTAGTTGCTAGTTGTTAGTTGTTAGTTGCTAGTTGTTAATTGTTAGTTGTTATTTGCTAGTTGTTAGTTGTTAGTTGCTAGTTGTTAGTGGTTAATTGTTAGTTGCTAGTTGTTAGTTGTTAGTTGCTATTTGTTAGTTGTTAGTTGCTAGTTGTTAGTTGTTAGTTGCTAGTTGTTAGTTGTTAGTTGCTATTTGTTAGTTGTTAGTTGTTGGTTGTTAGTTGCTAGTTGTTAGTTGTTAGTTGCTATTTGTTAGTTGTTAGTTGCTAGTTGTTAGTTGCTAGTTGTTAGTTGTTAGTTGTTAGTTGCTAGTTGTTAGTTGTTAGTTGCTAGTTGTTAGTTGTTAGTTGTTAATTGTTAGTTGCTAGTTGTTAGTTGCTAGTTGTTAGTTGTTAGTTGTTAATTGTTAGTTGCTAGTTGTTAGTTGTTATTTCTAAATGAATATGATGAGACCATAACAACTGATCTTTTGTTACTGATGTTGTGTGAAATATGGTGAATGAAAGTGAGTTGTGTGAAATATGGTGAATGAAGGTGAGTTGTGTGAAATATGGTGAATAAAGGTGAGTTGTGTGAAATATGGTGAATGAAGGTGAGTTGTGTGAAATATGGTGAATAAAGGTGAGTTATGTGAAATATGGTGAATGAAGGTGAGTTGTGTGAAATATGGTGAATGAAGGTGAGTTATGTGAAATATGGTGAATAAAGGTGAGTTGTGTGAAATATGGTGAATAAAGGTGAGTTGTGTGAAATATGGTGAATGAAGGTGAGTTATGTGAAATATGGTGAATGAAGGTGAGTTATGTGAAATATGGTGAATGAAGGTGAGTTATGTGAAATATGGTGAATGAAGGTGAGTTATGTGAAATATGGTGAATGAAGGTGAGTTATGTGAAATATGGTGAATGAAGGTGAGTTATGTGAAATATGGTGAATGAAGGTGAGTTATGTGAAATATGGTGAATAAAGGTGAGTTGTGTGAAATATGGTGAATAAAGGTGAGTTGTGTGAAATATGGTGAATAAAGGTGACTTGTGTGAAATATGGTGCATGAAGGTGAGTTGTTTGAAATTTGCAAGCCACTATTTCATAGACACATGCATTGTAATATGTAATCTACTCAGGGCCGGATTAAGCCATCTTGATGCCCAAGGCACAAATCCACATTGGTGCCCCCTTCTGTCCCAGGCCCCGATCCTCCACTGACCACTTTTATGTTCAATATTATGCAAAAAAACTAGCAAAGAAAAACAGTTGTTCCTACATATAACTGTACTATTATAACTCATATAAAACATACAATAAGGTTTTTCTGTATTAAAATAATAGTTAACAGATAAAATTACAGTAACTTTTTTAACGTATGAGAAAGTCAGAGAGAGCACACATTTACATTTTAAAGTTATTTTTTCTAGATTTACATCTGGCAAACTTTTTGAGTACATCATCGAAAGTTAATTTTGCTCAACAAGTCTGCCTCATTCTTCAGCAGAGATAAGGAATCAAACCTTTCTTGTTTCATTGTCGATCTACTTGGATTTTTTGTACGTTTTAAATGAGAAAGAGAGCGCTCAGTTTAAACGTTCGTAAACATTAATGTTAAAAATATGCGCAAGTCCATTTCTACATTGGAAAAGCAAACTGGATGTTGTCTCTATTACTTTGCATAATTCTGCATGACTCAACGTGTTGTTTTCAGATTTTGATGCACGAAACTTGCGAATATATGAGTGTAACTTTTGTACTTCAGTATATAAATTATTGTTCAGATCTTCAGGATAAGCATTTATTAGTCCTATATAACACTGAGATGTTTGTGGTACATCCACCAGACAAGAAAATCTAACTGCTTGAGAGCACATTTTAATTCTTGTATCTTCTTTGCAATTTTTGTCTGCTTCTCTTCTGGTGCCCCCCTTCTGTGACAGGTCTTATTGTAAACACTCTTCGCTTCTATAATCTGAGGATGAGACTTTAGAATAGCTTTAGTTCCAACAACATGTGCTCTCCATCTGGTATCGGAAAGAGAGTTTACCAGCGTTCAATCAACAAAGCATCCTTTCAGAATCTTCCATCTGTTGGTTGAAGCTGAGAAAAAAGTATCGATCAGTTGCACTGTCTGGAAGAAGTTTACTGCCTCTAAACAAGAGTCAACGGCACTTCTGCCTACCAGATTTAGTGAATGGGTAGCACAGGGTATGAAGATAGAAAAATAATTTCCCTTTAGAATTTTGTTCTGCATGCCCTTTTAATACCAAGACATATTAGCGTTATCCGGGACAGACCTCTGCATTTCGCAAAATCAATATTGCAAACTTCACGTAAGTACTGCAACTCTTAAATAAAATGGAGGAAATAGGTAACATAACTGTAGATGAGATAGGTATACATTCACTCCTAAAAAACTTAAAAATAAACAAAGCTACTGGCCCAGATGATTTGCCTGCAAGATTATTAAAAGAACTAAGCAATGAACTGTCCCCAATCCTTGTAGTTCTCTTTCAAGCCTCTCTAAACCAGGGTAAAGTGCCCCAGGATTGGAAATTAGCTAACGTAACTCCACTCTTTAAGAAAGGGGATAAATCAGACCCTGGTAATTACAGGCCTGTATCACTTACTAGTATCACCTGTAAATTACTAGAACACATAATATATAGTAGAATAGTTAACCACCTTGACAAATATAATGCCCTATGCCCACATCAACACGGCTTTAGAAAAAACAGATCATGTGAAACACAATTAATAGGTTTAATAGATGAACTATCAAAAGGCTTGGACAAAAATGATCAAATAGATACAATATTACTAGACTTCTCAAAAGCATTTGACAAAGTTCACCACCTTAGTTTACTTAAAAAACTTAACTACTTTGGAATCTCAGGTTCCTTACATCACTGGATCCAAGACTTCCTTTTGGGCAGGGAGCAAACTGTAATAATTAATGGATCTAAATCTGCACCAATAAAGGTTAACTCAGGAGTTCCACAAGGAACTGTGCTAGGTCCCTTACTCTTTTTAATTTATATAAATGATTTACCCAACAACATCTCAACAGGTACAAAAGTTAGGTTATTTGCTGATGATTGTATAATCTATAGAACAATTAAATCAGAACAAGATAGCAAAATTTTACAAAAAGACTTAGATGAATTGATAAAATGGGAAACTAACTGGAGTATGTCTTTCCACCCAGAAAAGTGTCAACTGTTAAGAGTAACAAAGAAAAAGAAACAAATAAATTCAAAATATTACATTCATGGAAAAGAACTGACCCAAACTAAAGATGCAAAATACTTAGGAGTCTTAATAAATGAGAAACTATCATGGAATCCCCATGTCAATGAAGTTATTAAAAAATCAAACAAAACCTTAGGCTTTATAAAAAGGAACTTTAACAAATGTAATAGAGATATAAAACTAAAATGCTACCTCACTTTGGTGAGACCTGTACTAGAATATGCATCTTCTGTATGGGACCCATCCACCAAAGAAAACATTGATAAACTAGAACAAATTCAAAAAAGAGCTGCCAGATTCATTACTGGAGAATATTCGAAACTGACAAGAATAACACCATTAGTTAAATCATTAAACCTTGAAACACTAGAGGATAGAAGAACCAAGAGCAAAGTAGTAATCATACATAAAGCAATTAATTCTAATTTAGAAATACAACACAAAGATAACTTAATACAACCCTCAGATAGACATAAGGATAAAAACACCTTTCTTATTCCGTATGCAAGAACAAACACATACAAGTTTTCCTTCTTCCCGTCCGGAATTCGGGCGTG
This sequence comes from Ampullaceana balthica, assembly GCA_944989445.1. Taxonomy (NCBI): domain Eukaryota; kingdom Metazoa; phylum Mollusca; class Gastropoda; family Lymnaeidae; genus Ampullaceana; species Ampullaceana balthica. The sequence continues at coordinate 203,549 of CALYLW010000790.1, read as the reverse complement.
GAATGGGTTGCCTGAAGAATCCAGGAAAACCAACACTTTATCAACATTTAAATCTCTAATAAAAATGCAGGACTAAACACAAACCATAGATAAGCGTAGGACGCAATAATCTTCTGTATAGAAGGAGCGTCTGTAAACAGATAAGATAAGATAAGATAACTCTTGCTTAGCCATGCATACCTTCACCGGTGTGACTTTGCGGCTCCAAGAAAGTCAAAAAGCGCTCAATGGGCTCTCCATCTACCACATATCGAAGAACAACGCTTAACTGATCTATAAGTGAAATATCGGATGAAATAACAAGCTGAAATAACCGGAAGCCTTTACTTCATCTATAATTACTTGATGGACTTTTGGGGACATAATTTTATTCAGTTCTTCACATATAATTTGGGATACATAAGAAGGATTTCTTTTCCCAGAATTTCCGTATTTATCAATGTGTGATGCTAAAAATGGATCAAACTGACTGACCAACTCCAGCAACCCTAGATAAATTCAATTTTGTAAAGATCCAAATTTTTCATTTGTCCCTTTAAAAGCGATTTCAGGGTTCAATTAAGATTTCACAGGGCCCGCTGGCTGCAATTCCACCTGGGGCCCTGTTCAGCCATTTTATTATACAATTTAATATGTTTGGAGTCCCTTAATTTAGTCTTAAATCATTGGGGGAGGGGGGCCCTTGGCTTTAGCCCAATCAGACTTCCATTTAATCCGCCCCTGTGCGAGTTAATATTACATTTGTGATTTGCTAACGTCATGTCGATTATGGACAATATACACATTTTTCTTGAGGACTTGTGGTGCCCCCCAAACGCTTGGTGCCCAAGGCACGTGCCTTGTTTGCCTATAGGTTAATCCAGCCCTGAATCTACGGACACATGCATTGTAATATGTAATCTACTGATAAAGTATAGACACATACATTGTAATATGTAATCTACTGATAAAGTTGATACAAATCAGAACGACACTCGTCATAGGAAGCATGTCACGTGAAGACAATTCGGACAGACTACATCAACCCAAGATTTATCCACTCACACGAACCAGTAAGTGGAGATTTGTTGAAGTAAGATTTGTCATGTCAAAGAAAGTCACATCTTCCAACGCAACCATATTTTACTTACTGGTCAGCCATGAATTGAAAAAAGTTGATCTCTTGATGGTCGACGGCTACACTGATTGTAGCCAATGAACAAGTTTTTAAAATTCTTGGTGGGGGAAAAAAGATAAATTTTTTTCGCCCATGCCTGGAACTTAGCTCCCTTTTTAAATCATAAAAACAACCAAAACTTTAAAAATAACGACTTTCTATCAACGTCTTAAAACGACACAAACTAAAATTATTTTTGATTTAACAAAATTAATGAATAAGATAAAGCTGCCTGCAATTAAAATTATCAGTTTCTTTTGTATCTGATAAATTGCTTTATCTTTTAAGTATGATTCAAACGTTTAAAAAAATTATTTGTTGTTTCATTTTTTGTCGAAAAGTGGACAGATGTCACGTCACGCAAACTATGAATAGAAGTGTGAAAGATAATTTTTTTGGGTTGATATTTACCTACCAGAGCTTTCTTGATCCAAACAGTTTCTTGCGACACCATGATCTTTGTTTATATCATGTTGTCAACATCATATTCAATCAATTACAACATTCTTATGGTGCCAACATTGATATTATGGTGCCAACATTGATATTATGGTGCCAACATTGATATTATGGTGCCAACATTGATATTATGGTGCCAACATTGATATTATGGTGCCAACATTGATATTATGGTGCCAACATTGATATTATGGTGCCAATATTGATATTATGGTGCCAACATTGATATTATGGTGCCAACATTGATATTATGGTGCCAACATTGATATTATGGTGCCAATATTGATATTATGGTGCCAACATTGATATTATGGTGCCAACATTGATATTATGGTGCCAACATTGATATTATGGTGCCAACATTGATATTATGGTGCCAATATTGATATTATGGTGCCAACATTGATATTATGGTGCCAACATTGATATTATGGGGCCAACATTGATATTATGGTGCCAATATTGATATTATGGTGCCAACATTGATATTATGGTGCCAACATTGATATTATGGTGCCAACATTGATATTATGGGGCCAACATTGATATTATGGTGCCAACATTGATATTATGGTGCCAACATTGATATTATGGTGCCAACATTGATATTATGGTGCCAATATTGATATTATGGTGCCAACATTGATATTATGGTGCCAACATTGATATTATGGTGCCAACATTGGTATTATGGGGGGCTCATTTCTCTGGTGTCATCCTTGTTTTTTGTGGTCTCTTCATTGTCTTGTGGTATCATTTTTCATTTCATCTCTCTCTCTCTCTCTCTCTCTCTCTCTCTCTCTCTCTCTCTCTCCTCTCTCTCTCTCTCTCTCTCTCTCTCTCACTCTCTCTCTCTCTCTCTCTCTCTCACTCTCTCTCTCTCTCTCTCATCTCTCTCTCTCTCTCTCTCTCTCTCTCTCTCTCTCGCTACATTAGGTCTTTCTTTGTTTTTAAAAGTCTGATTAAAGATTTATATATAGTTATTGAAGATTTTTAATTGAAAACATGTTTAGTCCGAATATTATTATTACTTATGTAAGTATTGTAAGAATGTATTTTATGTTGTACTGATGAAGGCATTAGCCGAAACGTTTACTGTCGTATCAGTCTAAAAATAAAGCTCAAATTTATTGTTTTCATTGCACAATTTGTTTGTGTATTTTGTATTTTAGTCCGATACACGTAAACAATTTATGAAGCACATATGTGCTTTGATTTCTCACCATACATATTTTTCTTATCTTTAACAAAGATGTAGAATTTAAAGAGCTTTTAAAAATGTTCAAGCAAAAATATTTGAGTTAAATAATGTGAAACATTTGGTTCTGTATATAGGTATTTGGGTATGTATGTATGTGGATATGTGGGTATGTGGGTATGTGGATATGTGGGTTAGATGTGAGATGTCCCCAACACTTTGATGAAATGTTTTTGAATCTCATTAATCTGATCAAGTGTCTGTAGGATGCACAGAGTTCTCCCCACCTTATCCCAGTGGCAGTTATCTGGAAAAGCAAGCGGCAATTTTCACTGGCAGTAGACCCGAGACTTGTCAACAATTATCAAATATATCTCCTCGAGTTGGCCTCGTGCCAGCTGGCAGAGTCACGAGTGAGATTGTGTTCTAACCTGGATATCGGTTACCTGTGGAAAAAAGTCATTATTGTTCAGCCCCGCCCCTCCAAACGTCAACAGACTGTAGATACTAGGAAGGTCTATAAACTTTTAGTACACACACACTCGCCACTCACCCATGTGTGTGTATATATATATATATATATATTAGATTAAGGTGGGGTGACAATTATGTTTCTATGTTAAACACCTAATGCTCTATTTAATAATTCATAAGAAGATTTCACTCGAATTCGCTGCCTGAAATCTCAGAGTATGTCTGTGTCTCGAAAACAGCTCCAGCGCAAAACAAGGATGAGAATTATCTAGGTCACGTGCCCTTATTACTAGTTACTAGTCTTATATTAGCTTGTTTTGTAAGTTTAATCTAACTTTGGGCTCACCATCAGCACAAAGAAGACAGAAGTGTTATACCAGCCGGCCCCAGGCAAATCTTATACTGAGCCTAACATATTCATCAACGGCAACAAAATCAACACAGTGAGTCGCTTTACCTACCTTGGCAGCACACTGTCTCAGAAGGCTAATATTGATGACGAGGTGAACACGAGAATCTCAAAGGCCAGCGCAGCATTCGGTAGATTGCATGACAGTGTCTGGAACAGAAGGGGAATCAGCACCCAAACAAAACTAAACGTATACAGAGCTGTTGTGCTTCCCACCCTATTATATGCATGTGAAACTTGGACTGTATTCCAACGCCATGCGAGGTTGCTGAACCACTTCCACACCAAAAGCCTTAGAAAAATTCTCAATATAAAATGGCAAGAAAAAGTTACAGACACCGAAATATTAGCCAGGTCAGGACTCCCCAGCATCCACACTATCCTCATGCAAAGCCAACTACGCTGGGCGGGGCATGTAGTGCGCATGCCCGACCATCGCCTCCCCAAGAGGCTCTTCTATGGTGAGCTTACAGAAGTGCATAGAGCACGCGGAGGTCCACGTAAGCGCTACAAGGATGCACTTAAAACAGCTCTGAAGGCCTTCGACATCGGACATGACTCCTGGGAAGCAGCAGCCAGAAACCGAGCCCACTGGTGCTCTATGATACGGAATGGCGCAGCTGTCTGTGAGGCAAACAGACAACGGGCTGCCAAGTTAAAGCGTCAAGTCAGAAAGGACCGTATCCAAAACCCTTCTGAAGGGACCGCATCCATCTCTTGTCCGACGTGCGGACGCCTTTTTCGTGCCAGAATAGTGTTAATAAGCCACCAGAGGTCACATGTGGCGGCCCAGCAAATATGATGAATGTGGTCATCGTCGACCACGACGGACGAACAACAAGAATACGTTTAATCGGACTATACCATTTTTAATTTCCCAATTTTTAACCCCTTTCCGTTATCCAATCATTCTGGAAATTTGCACACATGTTCAATTTCGGTGATAGTATTTTTGTGAATTTTTGCGGACTTTTTCCAGGGCTAGATTTAATTTAATTAAATATTTTCATTTACCATGCAACAACGAAGAAGTGTAAGGGGAATGGAGAAGTTCAAGGACATCGCCAAAGACCACGTGGTGTGTATCGCCCAATCACAGAACATTGCCAGCTCGGCAGACGAGGCTATTTATATAATATCCCAATTTTGACCCCCTTCCCGTTATCCAATCATTCTGAAAATTAGCACACATGTTCAATTTCGGTGATAGTATTTTTGTGAATTTTTGCGGACTTTTTTCCATGGCTAGATTCAATTGCATTAAATATTTTCGATTTACAGTGAGTGTCGAACTCCGATCTCTTCGACCAAAATAATAATGTAATTAAAAACGAAAAAAGAGCAATAAACACTTGGGAACATTTAATTTAAAAAATGTGAAGACTAAAAGGTAGAAAATAAAAATATATAAATAACACTTTTTAAAAACTAGTCTTATTTTAGAAATGCACTAAAAAGTAGAAAATACATTATTTATAAAAGTGTACTAAAAAGTAGAAAATTAATTTGAAATTTACAGTCAGAAGAGACCTTTAGTTCCAAATGTATGAAAATGTAAAAGTTTAAAATGAGATAGGAACGTTAAATCGTAGGTGAAAACGATTATCTCGTTGTTCGCCATGACTATAAGACTAGGGTGCTTGCTATAGAAGTTTAAACTAAGCATAGATAATTATTCATCAAGTTAGGCAAAGCTATGCGCTAAGTTTAAACTGAGCCCCCTAGTCTTATAGTCATGGTGATCAACGATATAATCGACTGGGATTGTGATGTGGACTGGGAGTGTGATGTGGACTGGGAGTATGAGTGGACTGGGAGTGTGATGTGGACTGAGAGTGTGAGTGGACTGGGGGTGTGGTGTGGACTGGGAGTGTGATGTGGACTGGGTGTGTGTTGGTGGTGTGGACTGGGAGTGTGGTGTGGACTGGGAGTGTGGTGTGAACTGGGAGTGTGGTGGTGGTGTGGACTGGAAGTGTGGTGTGGACTGGGAGTGTGTTGGTGGTGTGGACTGGGAGTGTGTTGGTGGTGTGGACTGGGAGTGTGGTGTGGACTGGGAGTGGGAAGGTGATGTGGACTGGGAGTGTGGTGTGGACTGGGAGTGTGGTGGTGGTGTGGAGTGGGAGTGTGGTGTGGACTGGGAGTGTGGTGTGGACTGGGAGTGTGTTGGTGGTGTGGACTGGGAGTGTGGTGTGAACTGGGAGTGTGGTGGTGGTGTGGTCTGAGAGTGTGGTGGTGGTGTGGACTGGGAGTCTGGTGGTGGTGTGAACTGGGAGTGTGGTGGTGGTGTGGACTGGGAGTGTGGTGGTGATATGGACTGGGAGTGTGGTGGTGGTGTGAACTGGGAACGTGGTGGATGTGTGGACTGGGAGTGTGGTGGTGGTGTGGACTGGGAGTGTGATGTGGACTGAGAGTGTGAGTGGACTGGGAGTGTGGTGTGGACTGGGAGTGTGATGTGGACTGGGTGTGTGGTGTGGACTGGGAGTGTGATGTGGACTGGGAGTATGAGTGGACTGGGAGTGTGGTGTGGACTGGGAGTGTGATGTGGACTGAGAGTGTGATGTGGACTGGGTGTGTGGTGTGGACTGGGAGTGTGATGTGGACTGGGAGTATGAGTGGACTGGGAGTGTGGTGTGGACTGGTAGTGTGATGTGGACTGGGAGTGTGGTGTGGACTGGGAGTTTTTTGTGGACTAGGAGTGTGATTTCGACTGGGAATGTGGTGTGCACTGGGAGTGTCGTGTGGACTTGGAGTGTGATGTGGACTGGGAGTGTGGTGTGGACTGGGAGTGTGGTGTGGTCTGGGAGTGTGTTGTGGACTGGGAGTGTCGTGTGGACTGGGAGTGTGAATGTGATGTGGACTGGGAGTGTGATGTTGACTGGGAGTGTGATGTGGAATGGGAGTGTGATGTGGACTAGGAGTGTGATGTGGACTGGGAGTGTGATTTGGACTGGGAGTGTGATGTGGACTGGGAGTGTGATGTGGACTGGGAGTGTGATGTGGACTGGGAGTGTGATGTGGACTGGGAGTGTCGTGTGGACTGGGAGTGTGAAGGTGATGTGGACTGGGAGTGTCGTGTGGACTGGGAGTGTGAAGGTGATGTGGACTGGGAGTGTGATGTGGACTGGGAGTGTGGTGTGGACTGGGAGTGTGATGTGGACTAGGAGTGTGGTGTGGACTAGGAGTGTGGTGTGGACTGGGAGTGTGTTGTGGACTGGAAGTGTGGTGTGGACTGGGAGTGTGGTGTGGACTGGGAGTGTGATGTGGACTGGGAGTGTGGTGTGGAGATTCCCAGTCGAAATCACACTCCCAGTCCACAAAAAACTCCCAGTCCACACCACACTCCCAGTCCACATCACACTCCCAGTCCACACCACACTCCCAGTCCACTCATACTCCCAGTCCACATCACACTCCCAGTACACACCACACTCCCAGTCCACACCACACTCACAGTCAACACCACACTCTCAGTCTACACCACACTTCCAGTACACACCATACTCCCAGTCCACACCACACTCCCAGTCAACACCACACTCCCAGTCCACATCACAATCCCAGTCCACATCACACTCCCAGTCCACACCACACTCCCAGTCCACACCACACTCCCACTCCACACCACACTCCCAGTCCACACCACACTCCCAGTCCACATCACACCCCCACTCCACACCACCACCACACTCCCAGTCCACACCACACTCCCATTCCACATCACACTCACAGTCCACACCACACTCCCAGTCCACATGACACTACCTGTCCACATCACACTCCCAGTCCACACCACACTCCCAGTCCCCACCACCACCACACTCCCAGTCCACACCACACTCCCAATCCACACCACCACCACACTCCCAGTCCACACCACCACCACACTCCCACTCCACACCACCACCACCCTCCCACTCCACACCACCACTACACTCCCACTCCACACCACCACCACACTCCCAGTCCACACCACAACCACACTCCCAGTTCACACCACACTCCTAGTCCACACCACCACCACACTTCCAGTCCACACCACAGTCCCAGTCCACACCACACTCCCAGTACACACCACACTCCTAGTCCACACCACACTCCCAGTCCACACCACCACCACACTCTCAGTCCACACCACCACCACACTCCCAGTCCACACCACCACCACACTCTCAGTCCACACATCCACCACGTTCCCAGTTCACACCACCACCACACTCCCAGTCCATACCACCACCACACTCCCAGTCCACACCACCACCACACTCCCAGTCCACACCACCAACTCACTCCCAGTCCACACCACACTCCCAGTCCACACCACACTCCCACTCCACACCACCACCACACTCCCAGTCCACACCACACTCCCAGTCCACATCACCTTCCCACTCCCAGTCCACACCACACTCCCAGTCCACACCACCAACACACTCCCAGTCCACACCACACTTCCAGTCCACACCACCACCACACTCCCAGTTCACACCACACTCCCAGTCCACACCACCACCACACTCCCAGTCCACACCACACTCCCAATCCACACCACCACCACACTCCCAGTCCACATCACCACCACACTCCCACTCCACACCACCACCACACTCCCACTCCACACCACCACCACACTCCCACTCCACACCACCACCACACTCCCAGTCCACACCACCGCCACACTCCCAGTCCACACCACACTCCCAGTCCACACCACCACCACACTCCCACTCCACACCACCACCACACTCCCACTTCACACCACCACCACACTCCCACTCCACACCACCACCACACTCACATGCTCACACAATTCTACCCTGCTCAACTTACCACAAATACCTTAAAGTTTATCTCATGTACATATTTACTGTCTAGGTCATTACATTGACAACAAATACTGTCTAGGTCACTTTACACACCTCGACTGCCCTCTAGGTCAACACTACCGTCTAGTTAAGACCCATCACTTCAGTCCCAATTAATGCCTCCGCCTGTCTTATTTAGGATCTATCGCCTACAGCGCACGTTGTCTGGTAAGAAATGTGGCAAAGTGACCGGCCTGTAAATATCTCCAGTGTTGTCTCACCTCACACGAAGGGGGGGGGGTCGTCGTCTAGACGAGATTTATCTCCGGGGCTAGCTCGCCCGAGGAATCAGCAAAACAAACAAATTATCCGAATTTCCCCTAATGACAAGAAACTATCTCCAACAAATAAACAAGATACAGTGTGTTCCGGGGGAGACAATTCGAGGTCTTCATGTCATGCAACTCCTCCCTGCTACAACCACTTGCGAGCATGACTATCTACAGAATCTTCTCCCTTTCCACTCAGACAAAAGTCTTGCAACGTGTGGTTCCAGACATCTATGCTTTTCTTGTAGATTACCTGTATTTACCTCCATTACTTCCTGACAGTGACAAGTGTGTTCAGCAATTATTTACTTGGAGAATAAGTTAAAAAATGTGTAGAAATTTAAGAGGAACATAGAAATTTATATTAAAACGAAAAAAACACTTACAATGTAATAATTTATATTATTAATTACATAAAATAATACGAGAAATTTCAATTTTCTAAACTACACCTGATTGTTTGGCATACGGCGGCCCGAGGATGGTTGGCATACGGTGGCCCGAGGGTGGTTGGCATACGGCGGCCCGAGGATGGTTGGCATACGGCGGCCTGAGGATGGTTGGCATACGGTGGTCCGAGGGTGGTTGGCATACGGTGGTCCGAGGATGGTTGGCATACGGTGGTCCGAGGATGGTTGGCATACGGTGGTCCGAGGATGGTTGGCATACGGTGGTCCGAGGATGGTTGGCATACGGCGGCCCGAGGATGGTTGGCATACGGCGGCCCGAGGATGGTTGGCATATGGTGGCCCGAGGATGGTTGGCATACGGTGGTCCGAGGATGGTTGGCATACGGCGGCCTGATGGTTGGCATACGGCGGCCTGATGGTTGGCAAGCGGCGGCCTGATGGTTGGCATACGGCGGCCTGAGGGTGGTTGACATACGGCGGCCTGATGGTTGGCATATGACGGCCTGATGGTTAGCATACGACGGCCCGAGGATGGTTGGCATATGGTGGCCCGAGGATGGTTGGCATACGGTGGTCCGAGGATGGTTGGCATATGGCGGCCCGAGGCAAAAAGTCAAATTTAGCCATTTTTTCTAAAAAAAATCATGAAAAATCAAAGAATTGTGATATATTAACAAGGAATACATGATTGAAAAGAACATTTACAGTTTAAAAATTTATACTTATCAGGCTAAGATGAATTTTAAAAATTATTTTACAATAATTATTTGCACGAGGCATGTATGCAAAAAATAAAAATTTCACTGTTATTTGAAAAATCATAAAAACGGATGAAGCAAGACATCAATTTAAGATTAGTGAATTAATTAAAAACATGATAGTGGTTTTAATAACAATTATATTTATATGTGATGGGAAGTAAAATTCCACTCAAAATTGCATTAGAAAAAGAGCACAAATTAAGTAATTCAGCACCACAAAATAGTTATGTGAAACATCAAAAATGAAAATTTAAATCAACATAAGATCACATTACAATCATAATAAAAGTAAGAGGAGATCTCTAATGATGAGAAACAATGACTTTGCTAAGCAAACAACTTTTAAAAGGAAATTAAAGTTTAAGTACCTAAAGTCTATACCTGCAACTCTGCCTTAAGCATTGCTGACATAACAACTACATAATCAAAAACTAAACCATTGCGACCTAAAACTGTTTTATGGTATCTACCTTCATTCTTCATAATTTCCCATAACAACAGCTTCAGACGTCTTCTTAATATGTAGCTTTTGAATCAGGTTATCAACATCTTGTGATGTTTGACAAGGGCCACCATCCATGCTTGGTAACCTTGTCAATAAGAGCAGACGCTTAGCAATCACCCTGACTTCTTGTCGTATCTTCTCCTGATTATCTATACATCTTTTCCTAACATGATCTTTCACTTGCTCTTCAGCTATAGTTGCATCTTTCTTGATATTCTTTGATAATTTCCTAGCTTAACTAAAAACATTTTTCGCTGAGAAATAGATCCCCCCCCCCTTAAGGAGTGCACAGTTTTATTTCTTTTAATGCAGTCAGTAGCTGATCTATTGTGAATTGATTTATAATATAGAAGGCAAAAGAGAGATCTATAAGTGAGAGAATAAGTGAACTGCATATGTTAAACCTCATAAGCACCCGTCCCACGTTTTTAGTCATCTTAAATCAAAGTACTTGAACTTATAAATTTTAAATTATTTTCTCGTTTTTAGTCCACTTATAAAAACGTGCTTTTTAAAAATCATTTTTTACCTTTATATATTTTCTTCTTTTTAGTCCACTAATAAAAACATGGTTTTTAAAAATGTTTCTTTACCTCTATTTATTTTACCAAACACCTCATCAGCGCCCGCCCAACGTTTTAATACCACGGCGATGAGGTCACGGGGTGAACTCGGCACGTGAAATTTAACCGCAGCAGACGGATACAGATGATTATATAGAGATAAACTTAAAAATAACTCCGCCGTAGCCGGTCCCAAGCCCGGGTGAGAGAGGAGGAGGGTTGTGCGAAGGGTTAGCATCCCTTCCCGTAAAAAAAGCCTTGCTACAAAAACGTGAACAAAGAAAAAAATAGGAAACTCGGACCTTGGAGATGATGGGTCTCGTAACAGAGAACTTATGAAGCTGGGTGGCCAAAGCCAACTGGAAACCACCCGGCAGACAACCATCCTCTCCACTAGGACCACCACCAACTTAGGAACATGGAACGTAAGGACCATGTTCGAAGCTGGAAAAACTGCCCAAGTTGCTGCCGAAATGCAACGGTACAAGCTAGCCATCCTAGGGATAAGTGAATCCCGATGGACTGGCTCAGGCCAGATGAAGCTCAACACAGGAGAACTGCTACTATATTCAGGCCATGATGAAGAAAACGCAGCCCACACCCAAGGAGTAGCAATCATGCTTTCCAAAACTGCCCAGAACGCCCTTTTAGGGTGGGAAGCCCATGGTCCCCGAATAATCACCGCAAGATTTAAGACCAAAAAGCAAGAAGTCAATATGGATCTTCTTCAGGTATACGCTCCTACTAACGACAGTAAAGAAGAGGACAAAGAGGACTTCTACAACAGACTGAGAACCCTTATCCAAAAGTGTCCTAGGAGCAATGTGATTATTCTAATGGGCGACCTAAATGCAAAAATAGGCAGCAACAATAATGGATATGAAGAATGCATGGGAACAAATGGCCTCGGAGAGATGAACGATAATGGTGAAAGGCTAGCAGATCTATGTGCTGCAGATGGACTGGTCATTGGTGGAAGTCTCTTCATGCATAGAAATATCCACAAGGCAACATGGATATCACCAGATATGTCAACGGCTAACCAAATCGACCATATCTGTATCTGCAAAAAGTTTAGAAGATCTCTCCAAGATGTAAGGGTAAAAAGAGGGGCAGATGTAGCCTCAGACCATCATCTACTGATTGCCCAACTAAGGCTCAAATTGAAAAAGAATTGGACAAGTGAGGGAAGCAAGCGCCAACGTTTTAACACTACTCTTTTGAAAGGGGGACCAAAACTTAATGAGTTCAAACTTACGCTAACAAACAAATTCCAGATCTTACAAGAACTTGGCAACGAAGAAACAGTTGACCAAAACTGGAAAAGCTTCAAAGAAATACTCACGACCACCTGTGAAGAAGTGTTGGGTCCAAGGCAACAAACGCATAAAGAATGGATCTCTAATGAAACCATGGAGAAAATCCAACAGAGGAAAAAGAAGAAGGCAAATCTCAACAACAGCCGCACCAGAACTGAAAAAGCTAGAGCATCAGCAGAATACGCAGAAGCCAATAAAGACGTTAAACGTAGTATAAGGTCAGATAAAAAGAACTACATAGAAGGACTAGCAACTGAAGCAGAAGAGGCAGCTTACCATGGAAACACAAGAGAACTATTCAGTACAATAAAAAAGCTATCCGGAAAGTTCAAAAATCCAGAGAGACCTGTTAAAACTAAAGATGGGAAATCTATACCTGATGAAGAGGGTCAGAAAAAAAGATGGATAGAACATTTTGAAGAACTCCTCAACCGACCAGCCCCACAATACAAACTCAACATAGAGCCAGCGGAACAAGACCTAGAAATAGACTGCAGCATACCCACAAAACAAGAGATAAACAGAGCAATTAAACAACTAAAGAAAGGCAAAGCAGCTGGTCCAGACAGAATACCAGCAGAAGCCTTGACAGCAGATATTACGACTAGCTCTGCAATGCTACACATTCTTTTCAAGAAAATATGGGAGGAAGAACAGATTCCGACGGAGTGGAAAGAAGGACATCTCATTAAGCTCCCAAAGAAAGGAGATCTTAGCTCTTGCTCCAACTATAGAGGAATAACTCTGCTATCCATACCAAGCAAAGTATTTAACAGAGTGCTGCTAAACAGAATGAGGGACGCAATAGACACCCATCTTAGAGACCAACAAGCAGGTTTTAGAAAAGATAGATCATGCACTGACCAGATTGCCACTCTGAGAATTATATTGGAACAATCCCTGGAGTGGAACTCACCACTATACATCAACTTTATTGACTATGAGAAGGCTTTCGATAGTGTTGACAGGCCAACCCTGTGGAAGTTACTAAGACACTACGGGATACCACAAAAACTGACTGACATAATTAAGGCTTCCTACGAAGGACTTACATGTAGAATTGTCCATGGCCAACAAGCAACAGCGGCTTTTGAGGTACAGACCGGAGTCAGACAGGGGTGTCTGCTTTCACCATTCTTATTTCTGCTAACCATCGACTGGATAATGAAAATGTCTACAGAGCAGAAGAGAAATGGTATCCAGTGGACACTATGGAAACAACTTGATGACCTGGACTTTGCGGACGACCTGGCCTTATTATCACACTCACAGCAACAGATGCAGGAGAAAACCAACGATGTAGCACAATTCTCTGCTTGCCTTGGCCTGAACATCCATAAGGGAAAAAGCAAAGTCCTTAAAATAAACACATCAAGCAACACTCCAATAACACTGGAAGGAACAAATCTGGAAGAGGTGGATAGCTTCACATACCTTGGAAGCATCATCGACACACAAGGAGGGACAGACGCCGATGTAAGAGTGAGAATTGGCAAAGCAAGATCATCATTTAAACAGCTAAAAAAAGTTTGGAACTGCAACAACTTGACTCTTCATACCAAGGTCAGGATATTCAACACCACAGTAAAGCCTGTCCTACTGTATGGAGCAGAAACATGGCGAATAACAGCAGCCATTTCTAAAAAGCTTCAAGCCTTTATAAATACATGTCTCCGAGCAATTCTCCGAATCCGCTGGCCAAATGTCATCACCAATGAGGACCTCTGGCAACGCACACAACAAGAGCCAGTGGAAGAGCTAATACGCCAGCGCAGATGGAGATGGATTGGCCACACTCTCAGAAAGCCTACATCCAGCATTGTGAGACAAGCCCTCACATGGAACCCCCAAGGCAAAAGGAAAAGAGGTCGTCCCAAAATGACCTGGAGAAGAGAACTGGAGGCAGACACAAAAATGAGCGGGCACAGCTGGGGGCAGATTGAGAGACTGGCGCAGGACCGGGATGCCTGGAGAGACTTTGTTCGCGGCCTATGCCCCAGATGGGACGAAGGGCAATGATGATGATGATGAAACTTAAAAATGCAATAATTTAATTGCGGTACATTCGATCGATCTGAAATTTTGATACAATGCATTGTCATCCAAGATCCATCTGTGGAAAAATTTTGAGCTCTCTAGGACCATCAGAAGTGGTTTAATTTTACCTTGGCAAATTTGAAAAATTGCTGACAGACAGACAGCCACGAAAGCACGTTAATAAAAATGTGGTAAAAATGACAACATCGTATATCTACTAAATGAAAATAATTGATGCAGGATCTTAACTAAAATTACTCTTGTGTCATTACAAACTTTCTTTCTTGTGTCATTACAAACTTTCTTTCTTGTGTCATTACAAACTTTCTCTCTTGTGTCATTACAAACTTTCTCTCTTGTGTCATTACAAACTTTCTCTCTTGTGTCATTACAAACTTTCTCTCTTGTGTCATTACAAACTTTCTCTCTTGTGTCATTACAAACTTTCTCTCTTGTGTCATTACAAACTTTCTCTCTTGTGTCATTACAAACTTTCTCTCGTTCGATTTTCTCTAACGGATAATTAAAAAAAAACAAAACGATTTTTGTTTTTAAAATCTATGGATATTTTTTCTGCAGCTTTTTTAATTTTAGAACATGATTTTATAAACATTTAAATAAACATTTGGTCTTACAAGCATAAAAATAAAGAAGATCTTCAAACAAAATATATCGATTGAGTTATCTTTATTAAGTTGATTTCTTAAATTAGTCTCTGAACTGCCAAAATAAATTTAGGTATGTTGTCGATTATCGGAAACAAGTTATGTGAAAAATACCTGATGTCAATATGGTAGAACAATACAGAGATCCAGTGGCGTAGCGAGGGGGGGGGGCAGGGGGGACATATGTCCCCGGGCGCCACGTTAGGGGCGCCAAAATGAGTATTAAAACTCATTACTTAATTTCATTTTGATGTAAACTAATGTATCCCAAATACGTTTGCAAGATTGAATTTTGAAGCCCCACAAATATCTTTGTTACAAACCAGTTGGCAAGCAGGATTTTGGCGCCCCCATTGAGCATTAAGGGGCGCCATTCGACAAATAAATAAATGACACATCCACAATGTAGTATTACTGATGGCGTTTTTAAAAATACTGTGAGTTGCTTGGAGTGAGACTAGGGGAGCAGTAAGAGAGAAAGGCGATTCTATTAATAGAACAGACAGAGACGACACTAAAAGCAACCGAAATGACCAAGACAAGAAAAAGGAGTGGCTTAAAGCAGTGGTTCTCAACCTGTGGTCCGCGGACCATAGTGATCCGCGAAGATGTGCCTAATGGTCCGTGAGCAAAGCATGAAATTTACGCACTGTATGATTAATTGTGTAACACTTGCAAGTAAAATAATTAACGCAGACTTAAAATATATTTTTATCTGGCCTAAATAGTTTTTAAATTTTATCAAGGCTCGTCCATTAAATTCTCGTCTCTTTGATTTCTTATGTTCGAATGTTCGCTGGTTATCAGACTGTTTGAACTACGTGATGACGTAAGGGAGTTTCTTATAGAAAAAATTCAAAGCTTGTTGATCATTTGAACCATAGCTTATGACTTATGGGCTGCTGTTCTGGCTTATATGGCTGAAATTTTTGAAGAACTAAATAAACTTAACTCAACTCGGCAAGGAAAACAGAAACATTATATTACTCTCAGTGACAAAGTGTCTGCTTTTAGGAAAAAGCTTGATCTTTGGAAAAGAAGATTATTTCAAGGGTAACTTTGACATGTTTCATCAATAGTACGAAATCACCGAGAAACCAGAAAATGCTGAAATAAATATAAAAAAACCTTTGATAAATTTGATTTCTGGTCATATTCAATCATTGCAGAGCCAATTTTAATTCTAATTTTGTGATTTTTAACGTTCAGTGGTTTTTCGTGGGTTTCCAGTCCCGATCTCGCACACGTTGACTCATGAAATAAAATTACCAACATCGTAATTAAACCAATTCATTGAACTGACTAGCGATACCACTTTGAATATGTTGCATTAGAAAGTGGGCTTAATGAAATTTTGGAGTGCTCTGAACTGTCTCAGATAGCTTTTAAAATACTTTTATCCTTAGAAACTTTGGGGAAGTGGATTTTCTACATTGCTTACAATAAAATCAAAACATCGTTCGTACTAAATAAACTAATAAAGCAGTCTTTTTAATACAAACTACTGTTTATGACTTAAAGTTTTTTTTATAATTAACAAGTATAATTAAATAATAAGACTATGAGACGAATATAAATGACATTTGTTTGTTACAAAATAAAGCCATTACAATATTGTTTTTGGAGCTCGCAAATCGTAGCATAATAGTATAGTTTTTACTAACTAACATGTATACTACTTATAGATAGCTACATACACAGTATGATTATATTTAACTTTCCAGCACGGCGGTAGCACAAATTTTAGTAGTGGTCCGTAGCTGAGACACACATTTTTCAAGTGGTCCTTGAATCTCAAAAGGTTGAGATCCACTGGCTTACAGAATGGTTAATTCGCGTCCCTTTGCTGCATGCTGTGACTCTTTTTAATAAGAAATATCTTATTGCCCCAATTCCACTGTGGAGGGAATACAGTGGGGGAGGGGATGGAAGGTCTCTCCTCTCATGGGCTTGTGTCGGTATGTCAAATCAAATTGGATTCCTTTCATATGAAACATCAGACACTGCCTCTTTTTCCTGTCTCTCTGTGATCAAACTTGTTGCTCAGTATGATCCACTGTTACTGCGGGACTTTCTGCAGAAGATGAAATTGCACGTGATTTGAACAGCGTAATTGATAGACTCCAAAAGGAGTTATCAATACCGTTTTTACGTCTAAAAAACCTAAACAACAAGTTTGGATTTTTACTAGACGTGAAAACTCTTCTTGCTGAGACAAAAGTCGATACACTTCGTTAAAATTGCTTAGATTTTGCTAATTTATACGACACTGGTCACGAATTGTGCACAGAAATCGGAGACTGAAAAATGCTGCTCAGTACCCGGACTAAAGTTCTACCGGAAACTTCTTTGGATCTTCTTTGTTTTATTGTTTCATATGGAGATGACGCATTTACGAATCTGTCCACTTCACTTTAAATACTTCTAACAATTACTGTTTCAACTGAAAGCTGGGTGCGGTCCATAAGCAAACTGAAGCTTATTTACGTGCTTCAATGCTTCGTCTGAGTGATCTTGCACTTGAGAAACACTTGAGAATATTAATTTTGACAAAGTGATTGTCGAGTTTGCGACATTCAAATAAAGGAGTATCAATTTTTTAAAGACTATGTCTATTCGAGTCATGTATAAATAGTAGAGTATTTTTTTAAAAATAAATTGTTAACAATCGTATAGAGAATTATTAGTCTGTATTCTATTTCATTAAAATATCAGATGCTTCGAAAAAGAACCATATAAACCGTAAAATTTCAATTTTTTCTTGGAGGCTCAGTGAGCCCCCAGAAATCTTTCGGTCCGACAAGGGGCGCAAATTTTGTGTCATGTCCCCTGGCGCACATTACCCTAGCTACGCCACTGCTCAGAGATCTACCGTAAAGCACAGACATCTGTAAGTATAAAATATACTCTGGACTGTGTGGCCGCACCTGTGGTCACTGAGAGCCATTTTATAAATAAATAACGTTGAGAGCCTCATTAAAGCACCTTGTTTTTAACACTTACCGTATGTTGAAAAAATATTTGCATTACAGTTACACAATTAACTACACACTAGTGTATCACCCGTCCAAAATGACGGAAGTTTTCAAAATAAATACACATCAGATTAAAAAATAACGTAAAACAGAACTTTTATTTATTTTATTTATTTTTATTTGATTCATTTATTATCATATTGAACAATTTTATGCGAAACGTTTGAAAAGTGTTATTTTTGGTGCAGTAATTTGGTGCGCACTATAAACAAAATCGATCGCAGCGACACCTAACAGCATTACATTACATCCATACATACAGACAACGGGAATCATATGTATATTGATTACATATATATAATTTATAAATAGAGACACACTGCATATAAATTCGTAACTTTAGTGAACATTAATTGTAATGATTCTGCTGAGAAGCCTTAGAACTCGCAAGTTTCTTTAAATCTGGTTGGTAGCTTGTAGTTGTGGTGCGAAGTTCTGTGAGAATAATGTCGTTTAGAGAGAGCAAATTCCCAAGTGATGCATAACTTGCCTCAGTTGAATCAACACATTTTTTTTTGCTAAAAGCAGAAAGTAGTGTCTGCTGCTGACACATTCCAGACTTTAACTCAGCAAGCTTGATTCTCTTAATTCAGAACAAGCCCAAATTATTTTCAACCCTTAGTTTCAGTCAAGAATTTAAAAAAAAACTATCATTTATTGTGAATATTATTTATTTCTAATGAAAAGTTGTTTTTTTTTAATTTCATAAATCGTTTGCGAGCCGCAATGTGAAGACAGAGGTGCCAATGAGCTGTAGTTTGGCCGCCGTTGTTCTAGACTGCTCTATTGTACATACGGGGTGTTGAGCTCTGGACTTTGTGGTCAGTGGTAGTTGGTACATCTGCCATGGGGGTCTAGTCGTAGTTGGTACATCTGCCATTGGGGTCTAGTCGTAGTTGGTACATCTGCCATGGGGGTCTAGTCGTAGTTGGTACATCTGCCATGGGGGTCTATTCGTAGTTGGTACATCGGCCATGGGGGTCTAGTCGTAGTTGGTACATCTGAGGGTCCAGTGGTAGTTGGTACATCTGAGGGTCCAGTGCTAGTTGGTACACCTGAGGGTCCAGTGGTAGTTGGTACATCTTAGGGTCCAGTGGTAGTTGGTACATCTTAGGGTCCAGTGGTAGTTGGTACATCTGAGGGTCCAGTGGTAGTTGGTACATCTGAGGGTCCAGTGGTAGTTGGTACATCTGAGGGTCCAGTGGTAGTTGGTACATCTGAGGGTCCAGTGGTAGTTGGTACATCTGAGGGTCCAGTGGTAGTTGGTACATCTTAGGGTCCAGTGGTAGTTGGTACATCTGAGGGTCCAGTGGTAGTTGGTACATCTGAGGGTCCAGTGGTAGTTGGTACATCTTAGGGTCCAGTGGTAGTTGGTACATCTTAGGGTCCAGTGGTAGTTGGTACATCTGAGGGTCCAGTGGTAGTTGGTACATCTGAGGGTCCAGTGGTAGTTGGTACATCTTAGGGTTCCAGTGGTAGTTGGTACATCTGGGAGACTTTAGACTTTAGAGTACCCCTTCCCGTCACATTATGCATAATACAGTCACGTTGTAAGGTAGTACGGGAGGGGAGCATTAAAAAGACACGCCCCTGGATGGACTAAACCATTTCCATCTCTAACACGCCCCTGGATATCTTGACTTGATAATAAGATGAGCACGTTACACCTCGTACGATATTCTAACACGGAGGACAGCGCAGCTCCTAAACTTACATCTTTGCACTGGCCGGCATGATTTATGGATGGATTATCAAAACATATTAAACAACTTTTTTTAAAAATGCGATGTGAAGTTTTATAAATAAAAAACATTTGGGTGCACCCAAACTTCATACAGCCGCAATTAGGAATTTGAAATAATTCTATCTTTAGCTTAGGCTTAATCAAAATACAAAAATTTCTATAGATAATTTATGGTCAAGCCGAACTAGCGCTGCTATAAATATATACAGGTAAAGTCCCTATAATTTAACCTAAAAATAACATATGGGAAAACATTGTGGACAGACAGACACGGAAGCACAGTATTTTCTCTTGTAATAAAACTAAGGTGAAGCATTGATATTGTAGAGTAGCATTCCAAGGGAAAGGAAAGTTATTGAAAAAAAACGTATAAAGTTAAACTGCTTTACTCGCATGAAGATTTTTGTGTTAAATCAAGCTAACCACGCATCAAAGCCGTATTTTCTAATTGAAAATTAGCATGTTGCAAATTAATTTTTTGTATTTTAAATATGTATTTAGTGTAAGTCTGCACTCTAATACCGTAACATGCTTGAGGCCAAGTAAAACGTCATTAAATAAATTGTAACAATCAAATATTTAAGTGGAACTTTTATTTAAAGTTGCACGTTTTGATGTGACGTCCCATTTCTTAAATACCCCTCCCCCTCGTCACACATCGTCACAAATGCGTGACCCCCTCCCCCAAGGCACGTCATTTATGGACGGCCCCGTAGCCGCTAGTATGTTGGGTTGGTACTTGGAGCAGTCGTTTATGGACGGCCTAGTCAATTCTGATTATAAAAAAATAAATTAAAAAGAACAACAAAACATTTAAACTTTAATTTTTGTTCTAAATTTTACATACACATTTTTGCATCTTATAACTTATCTTATCTATTACAGAAGAATATTGCGCTCTTCACTTATCCATGGTTTATGTCTCGTCTTGCAATTTTATTATAGGTTAAAATATTGATAGTGTTGGTTTTGCTGGGTTGATAAGGCAACCCATTCCACGTCAGAAGTCTAGACGGGAAGTGCGAGCATTTGTATCTGGTTTTGCATACGGAATAAAAAAAAGTGTTTTATTAATTAATATGTCAATCTGAGAGTTGTATTCAATTATCTTTATCTTCTATTTCCTATTGCGAAATCGTCATGTATTATTACTACTTTGATTTTCTTCTGTTCACTAGTGTTTCCTCGCTCTCGCTCTCTCTCTCTCTCTCTCTCTCTCTCTCTCTCTCTCTCTCTCTCTCTCTCTCTCTCTCTCTCTCTCTCTCTCTCTCCCTCTCTCCCTCTCTCCATATATATATATATATAAATATATAATATAAAACACCACAATCGAGAGAATTTTGAACAAGACAAAGTCATTAAAAAATTAAACAACAAAAGTTTAATTTTTTAATCATTAGCGCCCCTAGAAATACGCCGCTGAAATCCAAGAAATGACAAATTATCTTTATCACTCTACATTATTCAAAATAATTTTGCACTGGAGAGAATTTAAATCCTTGCTGGTGATAATTTAAATTTCGAATCATGAGTTCAGTAGATAACGAAATAATAATAAAATAAAAAGTAGAAGAAGGGGGGGGGGTAACAAACTCCAGGCCATGACATCACACATGCCACAATCCTAAATCAACATCCTCAACTGCAAACCTGAGAATTACAGGTTGGAAACAAACATCTTTAACGCATTCCACGCTAGTGATATCTGCGCGCCCCCACTCGCTTTATGCTATTTAATGATTGGAGATGAAAACTGTCTTTTCGATTAGCTTTTATTTAAGCAAAGCTTCATTACGAATAGCTACTGCGGACAGCGTGTTGCGGAAGACATATTTGTTAAGCATGGACAGGTGGACGGAATCAGCGAGTGTTTGGCTAATGATAACCACGGTGTTCTGCGTGCTTCACATCTCGACTGGGCAGACGGTGAGTGAAGGTGTCAGCGATTTATTTAGACATTTTAGAATAATGAAATATAACAAATGGCTGGTCTTTGCCTGTGCTGATAGTAATGACAAAACAATACTGCTTTCTTTGAGTTTGAATGTTATGACAGTGGTGTTATGGTTGAATGTTA
Source organism: Ampullaceana balthica (assembly GCA_944989445.1). Taxonomy (NCBI): domain Eukaryota; kingdom Metazoa; phylum Mollusca; class Gastropoda; family Lymnaeidae; genus Ampullaceana; species Ampullaceana balthica. The sequence goes on along the minus strand of CALYLW010000790.1, from coordinate 181,606 downwards.
GGACAGTGGTGTTATGGTTGAATGTTATGACAGTGGTGTTATGGTTGAATGTTAGGACAGTGGTGTTATGGTTGAATGTTAGGACAGTGGTGTTATGGTTGAATGTTATGACAGTGGTGTTATGGTTGAATGTTATGACAGTGGTGTTATGGTTGAATGTTATGACAGTGGTGTTATGGTTGAATGTTATGACAGTGGTGTTATGGTTGAATGTTATGACAGTGGTGTTATGGTTGAATGTTATGACAGTGGTGTTATGGTTGAATGTTATTTAAGTTTATGTATCATGAGTTGCCGTGTTTACCATACACTGATGCTCTAGGATTTATTTACACAGAAAGCCAGCAAGGGGGTTTTCGGTAGCAATTTTATGATCATTTGTTTTAGTAAATAGCAACGGGCATACTAAAAAAGACATTGAAACAGTTCAAGAAACTCTTTAATAAGTATATGTTATCATTCGAAATATGTTTCTTAACTATTACGCAGTTAAATTAGGTTAAAGTGGTTTTCTGTTAAACATAAATGGTCTGACGTTTCTTTATTTGGAACCGGTTTTCGTACTTTTTCTGTCATTGCCACGTAACTAACTTTGTTTAGCTTGAAATCGGTATGCCGTATGAGTAGTTCAATGTCTAGACGGTGTCCATTGAACAGCTTGTACTAATGTGTCAGTTTTATCATCAATTCAGGGACTGACAAGAACTCAGATTCAAGCAGCCTCCGGTACAGACGATATTGACATTTATCGGAACTATACACCACGCCCCGTAACCCCTGAAGAGGTCAACTGTCACCTAGAACTTCAACAGGTAATAGTCAATGTTCAGCAACATGTCGGCTAGGGGTAGGGGGAAGGGATTTAAGTTCAGCTGACCTTTTATTTGGTCAGCTCTATACCAAAAACTAATTAAGTGACAAGATGAGGTATTTGACAAAAAGCCTATGAATTGTTACTTGACTTACCAATTACTTCTTCGATTCTCTCATTTTACCAGCTGTTCTACCACACGGCTGTTCTACCACACGGCTGTTCTACCACACAACTCGTCACGATAAAACAACAAACACATCTCGTCACTTATTTTTAAAATTCTTGATTTCATCTTGGATAAATCGTCAAATGATTGTAAACATCGATTTGAGCGAAGACATCGTTATTTTAACATCTATTTCAGAGAAGACATCGTTATTTTAACATCTATTTCAGAGAAGACATCGTTATTTTAACATCTATTTCAGAGAAGACATCGTTATTTTAACATCTATTTCAGAGAAGACATCGTTATTTTAACATCTATTTCAGAGAAGACATCGTTATTTTAACATCTATTTGAGAGAATACATCGTTATTTTAACATTTCCATTGCTCTTGATCTGTTGCCTCCCTTTTCTGCAGACTCTTGTACTGGGCGGTCGATGTGTCCCCCTGGGCAGGGGCAGAGTCACGTGGTCCTGCCAGTCAGGGATCTACATCCACCCCAACAGCCGCGAATGCCTGGAACTTGCCGTGCGTACCACGACGTCAGCCACCAACACCCAAAATGACCACCAGGTGTCGACCCCTCGGAGGAACACGACCAGAAGGAACAGAACAAGGAGGATCAGGACAACGACAACCACAAGCCCCTAGCGGTCTGTGACACCACAAGCCCCTAGCGGTCTGTGACACAACTTGAACCAAGTTACGGAGGCGAATCTAGAACTTCTCTAGGGTTTCAATACTTACCCCCTTTGTGATTAAGATTTTAAACTAGTTAAGAACTTGGTATAACGATATCTGTCTACGCCTCTCTTTCATTCAAACATTGTAAGCTGAGATTATGCCAGTTTGAATAAAAACTGAACTCGGTACTCTATCCTATTTTAAACAGTTGGGGGGTAAAATTTTCAGGGTGGGGGGGGGCGTGTCAGTTTTTAATAAAACGTAAAATGGCGTCATCTGATTAAATTTTAGCCTCAGCTCAAACATAAACATCAATATTAACGTAAATTTATTTATTTGTTCCCATTTAATTCAGGTGTCAGAGGGCCGCACAGAGCCCAATACCGGGCCGCAGTTTCTCCACCCCCTGATTTAAAATAATTAAAACATTTGTTGTAAGTTGTAAGCGTGAAGAGAATGAGAGACATGGAAGTGACGTGGTTTATTGTGTGTTGTAGACACGGAAGTGACGTAGTTTATTGTATGTTGGAGACATGGAAGTGACGTAGTTTAGTGTGTGTTGCAGACATGGAAGTGACGTAGTTTATTGTGTGTTGCAGACATGGAAGTGACGTGGTTTATTGTGTGTTGCAGACATGGAAGTGATGACAGGATCCCAACGCGTTGGTTGGTCACGGTGTTACAGTACATTGGTCATGCTTCAAACTTTTTTTTTGCTTAATATTTACATTGGAAATGGCGGAATCTTTGGTAAGTTGTTTGCCCTTGGATTCGACTCCTAGAAGTGGGGGTGGGGGGTGGGTGTGTTGGAAAGTTATTTACCACACATTATAGTGGCATTTATATTGTGATACACAATTAAACTGCTTATAACTGATGACTTTATATTGTTATACAATAAACAAACTGTACTTGATAATTTATAACTGTGTTATAATTGTGTTTAAATTTTATATTTGTCCTTCGGCAAAAACTATCGTTCAAAGTGAATCACATTCACACTTGTATGTCATTTATTCTCCCAGTTCTCTCCCTTTCGTTGTTAAAGTAAAAAAATAAATAATTATATTTAGTCACTGAGCAATCGGCAGGGCTGTCAAATTATATTAAATTTGGTTGGCTTAATTGGGACAAAAATAAAAAAAGGACTTTAAAGATATGCCGATGAGATAGATGCATTGTGAAGGAGGGAACAAATCTGGACTATTGTGACAACATGAACACAGTGCGGTAAATGTGAACGAAAATACAAAGAGTTTATTGGTGATAAATTGTTATTTCAAAATGTTATTAAAATACCATTAAAATAGCTTTTAATCACGGATCCATAATGTCATCAGCAACAACATTCATGTATGAAAATAAGGAAAAGAAAAATTATACTCGAATAATTTTCTATTGCTCCTAAAAGTTTTCTGTCACATATTTTTGCCAAATATTTTATCTCTCCAAGTTATTGACTCTCTTTTACTTTTTACATAGGCGGACTCCTGTCTGCATAGATGGTGAAGTGTGTGTGTGTGTGTGGGGCGGGGCGGTGGCACCGGGAAAGACAAAGACAAAACTAATTTAGAAGTAAATCCTTTCAACATTAGTGTTCGTTGTTCCCTCTTTAATGATGATCGTTGAAAAATGAAAACAATTCAATGAAAGACACAACAATAAACATTACCATAAAAAACAAAATGGAAATCAACTTTTTGTAGAGGCCATAAATAACAGTGTTTACGGTATAGTTCTTTATACAAATTATTATTTTTGGAAACTGATGTCAGTACTAAAGAAAACGAGTGGATTTATTCGTACTGTACAAATACTGTACATTGTACATCACTTGCTGATGACGGCTTGACTTGTGCCAACATGGCAGTGGTGATACACAGATTGATTACAATGGTGAGATAAATAGTGGGACAAGTGGAGTGATTAAAAGTGAGACTTCTTGTGAGATTAATGTTGAGATAAATGGTGAGATTAATGGTGAGATTAATGGTGAGATAAATAGTGGGACAAGTGGAGAGATTAAAAGTGAGACTTCTTGTGAGATAAATGGTGAGATAAATGGTGAGATTAATGGTGAGATTAATGGTGAGATTAATGGTGAGATTAATGGTGAGATTAATGGTGAGATTAATGGTGAGATTAATGGTGAGATAAATGGTGAGATTTAATGGTGACATTTAATGGTGAGATTAATGGTGAGATAAATGGTGAGATGTTGGCACCACGTGGGACATGGGGAGGTTGTACTACCATTAACATCATGCAGTGACGGTGTTACAACATAATACCAGGGACAGTGCAACCCCTTCCCCCCCACCCCCATCCCAACAATGTCATCAATCTCCTTAATCAATAAAACAGGAATATAACATTCCTTTTAAATTATATTATGACTCCTTAACTTGACCCTAGCTCTCTCTGTTCAAAATCTATGTTCAACAATAAATAATGTTGTTATGAATGACTAGACATCTGGGAGTAACCGAATGAAGTAACTATGTTACATGTAACTATTTTGGCAGTTGCTCATTTAGCAGTAATAGTGATATTGATAGTTGCTATATGGCCTGGAAGTATACTCACAGTAACTTTGTTGGCAGTAACTACATTGAGAGTAACTATATTAAAAGTAACTACATTAACAGTAACTATATTAAAAGTAACTAAATTAACAGTAACTATATTAAAAGTAACTACATTAACAGTAACTATATTAAAAGTAACTACATTGACAGTAACTATATTAAAAGTAATTACATTGACAGTAACTATATTAAAAGTAAATACAATGACAGTAACTATATTAAAAGTAACTACATTGACAGTAAATATATTAAAAGTAACTAAATTGACAGTAACTATATTAAAAGTAATTACATTGACAGTAACTATATTAAAAGTAATTACATTGACAGTAACTATGTTGACAGTAACTATGTTGACAGTAGCCATATTTAAGCTGTCTGAAGTGAATCTTCTGAAAACAAGTTTTCCCCTTAATTGAACTTGTTCATTAATCGAAGCGTCCATTAAAATTTCGATGACCCCAAATCAAAAACAATTTGATTGAAATGGTGACCTTGAGCAAAGTTTAAAATTGATGCTGTCTCTTGAGGTAGCAAGAAATTGAATTGGTTGCTCTGTTATGTCCCTCCAACTTTCTTATATTTTATTCTCATTGTAGTCTTCAATAGAAGTAATGTGGATTTTTAAAATAATAATAATTTGATGACGTATATCACACAGTACCCCAGCCAGCAGCTGGGCTCACATACAAATAGTAACACACATATAATTATAACTACATTCAATGTCAAACATTCCCACCAACAACATATAATATAAGGACATGATGGTACACATATGGACATGATGGTACACACATGCTACGTTTATCATAAGGACATGATGGTACACACATGCTACGTTTATGATAAGGACATGATGGTACACATATGGACATGATGGTACACATATGGACATGATGGTACACATATGGACATGATGGTACACATATGGACATGATGGTACACATATGGACATGATGGTACACATATGGACATGATGGTACACACATGCTACGTTTATGATAAGGACATGATGGTACACACATGCTACGTTTATCATAAGGACATGATGGTACACATATGGACATGATGGTACACATATGGACATGATGGTACACATATGGACATGATGGTACACATATGGACATGATGGTACACATAAGGACATGATGGTACACATATGGAAATGATGGTACACATAAGGACATGATGGTACACATATGGACATGATGGTACACATAAGGACATGATGGTACACATATGGACATGATGGTACACATATGGACATGATGGTACACATAATGGACATGATGGTACACATATGGACATGATGGTACACATATGGACATGATGGTACACATATGGACATGATGGTACACATATGGACATGATGGTACACATATGGACATGATGGTACACATATGGACATGATGGTACACAATATGAACATGATGGTACACATATTCTACGTTTATCATTTCATGAAATACGTCATCGTTGGTGAATTAACTTTTATAGTAAAGTTTCTTTGAGGCATTACTACGTATACTTAGAAAATACGGAAATCAACGGAAATTATTTGCATTTTTATTTCATTATTTTGTATCAAAAGTTCTCTGTTAGAGAGAGATAAAATAAGCTTTAGGCCCCTATTAATAATTAAACAAAGGGACACAAATGAATAAAATTGAAACATTTTAGAATCCAGAATTACTTCCCTCAAGTTCCATCACTCCATATTTTAACTCATCGTATGAACTTCACAATTAAGTAGGGTCTACTAAATTTTAAAAAAAAATATATATTTAAAAAATAAACAATGAGACTAATACCAGCAGCTGCTTGTCAAGCAGGAGTCTGCTATGGGGGCTTCCACCAACGAACCGTGTCCAGGTGAATTCTTGTGTCACACCTGAGATGTTATCTTGTTATTTTATCATCTTCTAAATATTTTATCATCTTCTAAATATTTTATCATCTTCGAAATATTTTATCATCTTCTAAATATTTTATCATCTTCGAAATATTTTATCATCTTCGAAATATTTTATCATCTTCGAAATATTTTATCATCTTCGAAATATTTTATCATCTTCGAAATATTTTATAATTCTCTTTCAATAAATAGATCATTTAGTCAAATATTTTCATTGTCATTTATATTAACTCTGAGACTTCTACCATGATTAATGCCACAAGGTCAATCTGACTAAAGGATGCCACAAGGTCAATCTGACTAAAGGATGCCACAAGGTCAATCTGACTAAAGGATGCCACAAGGTCAATCTGACTAAAGGATGCCACAAGGTCAATCTGACTAAAGGATGCCACAAGGTCAATCTGACTAAAGGATGCCACAAGGTCAATCTGACTAATGGATGCCACAAGGTCAATCTGACTAAAGGATGCCACAAGGTCAATCTGACTAAAGGATGCACACGTCAATAAGAGCGCAACGATTCTCGAGGGCGCATAATGGAAATTAAATATAGAAAGCAACGTAAAGAAAACAACGAAAAGAAAACAACGAAAAGAAAACACTCCAACATTGACCATTCACACAGAAAAATGTAACCAAGTCGATTGTTTAGACATTTATTGCAATCCAAGAAGCGTTTAAGTTTTGATTCTCCCCCTCCCCCCTCATCCTTGCATTTTTGGAGTCCAATATAAATCAACGTGAATGACGTCACGTGCTGCAACAAGGACTTGCGCTTGACCAAAGGGCGTACAAGTTGAAAGAATTCACTAAAATAGTTTTAGTGTCAATGATAACTAAGACAGAGATAAATCTGCAGATATTCAAACTTTCGACCTTTCAGCTCAAAGAAGATTCAGAAGGTTTAAAAAGATGTCAGGCGAGATGGGTCGTTATGCTGGTATAAACGTGGTACCAGCCATGCTTAGAAACAAGTAGAAGCAACATTATTGGATACTAAAGAAGATGGATCATTCATTGACCTAAACTATCACATATGTGCCAAGTACTAGTTACACTTACACAAGGCTAAATGTCATAGACACAGGCTAAATGTCATAGCTATGGTCGTTGAATCTATAAGCATCTACTAATAGTAATGCATGCTGTGCAATTATGCACAAGAGTTTGTTATTTTCCAAACGGAACAATTAACTTCAGAGGAAACATTGCTATCATCTACTACTATTGATGTCCCAGTCACTACAATAGGTCTCTCATGTACTACTATCGATGTCCCAGTCACTACAATAGGTCTCTCATGTACTACTATCGATGTCCCAGTCACTACAATAGGTCTCTCATGTACTACTATCGATGTCCCAGTCACTACAATAGGTCTCTCATGTACTACTATCGATGTCCCAGTCACTACAATAGGTCTCTCATGTACTACTATCGATGTCCCAGTTACTACAATAGGTCTCTCATGTACTACTATCGATGTCCCAGTCACTACAATAGGTCTCTCATGTACTACTATCGATGTCCCAGTTACTACAATAGGTCTCTCATGTACTACTATCGATGTCCCAGTCACTACAATAGGTCTCTCATGTACTACTATCGATGTCCCAGTTACTACAATAGGTCTCTCATGTACTACTATCGATGTCCCAGTTACTACAATAGGTCTCTCATGTACTACTATCGATGTCCCAGTCACTACAATAGGTCTCTCATGTACTACTATCGATGTCCCAGTTACTACAATAGGTCTCTCATGTACTACTATCGATGTCCCAGTTACTACAATAGGTCTCTCATGTACTACTATCGATGTCCCAGTTACTACAATAGGTCTCTCATGTACTACTATCGATGTCCCAGTTACTACAATAGGTCTCTCATGTACTACTATGATGTCCCAGTCACTACAATAGGTCTCTCATGTACTACTATCGATGTCCCAGTTACTACAATAGGTCTCTCATGTACTACTATCGATGTCCCAGTCACTACAATAGGTCTCTCATGTACTACTATCGATGTCCCAGTTACTACAATAGGTCTCTCATGTACTACTATCGATGTCCCAGTTACTACAATAGGTCTCTCATGTACTACTATCGATGTCCCAGTTACTACAATAGGTCTCTCATGTACTACTATCGATGTCCCAGTTACTACAATAGGTCTCTCATGTACTACTATCTGATGTCCCAGTCACTACAATAGGTCTCTCATGTACTACTATCGATGTCCCAGTCACTACAATAGGTCTCTCATGTACTACTATCGATGTCCCAGTCACTACAATAGGTCTCTCATGTACTACTATGATGTCCCAGTACTACAATAGGTCTCTCATGTACTACAATAGGTCTCTCATGTACTACTATAGGTCTCTCATGTACTACAATAGGTCTCTCATGTACTACAATAGGTCTCTCATGTACTACAATAGGTCTCTCATGTACTACAATAGGTCTCTCATGTACTACAATAGGTCCCAGTCACTACAATAGGTCTCTCATGTACTACTATGATGTCCCAGTCACTACAATAGGTCTCTCATGTACTACTATCGATGTCCCAGTTACTACAATAGGTCTCTCATGTACTACTATTGATGTCCCAGTCACTACAATAGGTCTCTCATGTACTACTATGGGTTCAACTACTACTATAGGTCTATATGAGTGTCTGTTCTCCTATTTTCAACCTTCTACCATTATATGCTTATCGCTCATTGTCTGATTCTAGTCAAAGTCATTCAGTATGTTAGGGAGGACTTCCTACCTTTCAACATATAATTATCTCCATTGGTAGAATAGTGGGTTAATCTTGACCTAGATTCTAAAGTGTAATCCTGTGTCAATTATCTTATCAGCCAGCAGCTAGACCAAGTTTTACAACCAAGTCTCAGACTATGGTCTTCCAACTCTTTAAAAGCAGCTTTAAGAAAAATTAAATTGGCAGACGGGTACACCTCTTAACGCACATTTTATTGCATACTAATGATATAGGAGGTGCTACCAAAGGGTACATACAGACAGGGGCGGATTAAGATTACACGGGGACCCTGGATGCATTCCCACCTGGGGCCCGGTCCAGCCACCTTTATTATGCAATATAATACGTTTGGGGCTCTTAAATCATTGGGGGCCCTTAAATCATTGGGGGCCCTTAAATCATTGGGGGCCCTTAAATCATTGGGGCCCTTAAATGATTGGGGGCATTAAATCATTGGGGTCCTTAAATCCTTGGGGTCCTTAAATCATTGGGGGCCCTTAAATCATTGGGGCCCTTAAATCATTGGGGCCCTTAAATCATTGGGGCCCTTAAATCATTGGGGGCCCTTAAATCATTGGGGGCCCATGGCTTTAGTCCAATCAGCACCCCCATAATCCGCAATGGCATACAGGGGTGGTGAGGAGTAAGGCAAGAACGAAAATGGATGTGGGGGAGCCTGGTGCCTGGTGGGGGGAGCCTGGTGCCTGGTGGGGGGGAGCCTGGTGCCTGGTGGGGGGAGCCTGGTGCCTGGGGGGGGGGAGCCTGGTGCCTGACTCATAGGATTAGTAGCAGATTGTTTATATTTTTTATTCCAATGCATCAAAATCTAATCAGAGATGAGAAGTGGAAATTTGCATATTTTATATTACAAAATATTATTTTAAACATGAGATATTTTAGGATCTGTGAATTAAAATTTTAATAGTAGTGTTAACAATATAGTAGTGTTAACAATATAGTAGTGTTAACATCATGCAGAATTCCCCAGAAACTAATGACAAGAAGGAGGACTTTTAAAAAAAGTTGTTTTTTTAATGTCATTACTATTTCAAAATTTTATATTTTCAAAAGTTATTAAAATATAAACTAGTTAAGTATGTTGAAATGTTCAGCGTATTTCAAACGAAAGTCGGTAGAGTAAAATAGAGAGTCATCATCGTCAGTAACCAATAAAAGAGCTACTTCATTGTACACGTAAGGTGCACTGACATAGCTTTATTGTACACGTAAGGTGCACTGACATAGCTTTATTGGACACGTAAGGTGCACCGACATAGCCTTATTGGACACGTAAGGTGCACCGACATAGCTTTATTGGACACGTAAGGTGCACCGACATAGCTTTATTGGACACGTAAGGTGCACCGACATAGCTTTATTGGACACGTAAGGTGCACCGACATAGCTTTATTGGACACGTAAGGTGCGCCGACATAGCTTTATTGGACACGTAAGGTGCACCGACATAGCCTTATTGGACACGTAAGGTGCACCGACATAGCTTTATTGTACACGTAATTTGCACCGACATAGCTTTTTTGTACACGTAAGGTGCGCCGACATAGCTTTATTATAAACGTAAGGTGCGCCGACATAGCTTTATTGGACACGTAAGGTGCGCCGACATAGCTTTATTGGACACGTAAGGTGCGCCGACATAGCTTTATTGGACACGTAAGGTGCACCGACATAGCTTTTTTGTACACGTAAGGTGCGCCGACATAGCTTTATTATAAACGTAAGGTGCGCCGACATAGCTTTATTGGACACGTAAGGTGCACCGACATAGCTTTATTGGACACGTAAGGTGCACCGGCATAGCCTTATTGGACACGTAAGGTGCACCGACATAGCTTTATTGTACACGTAAGGTGCACCGACATAGCTTTATTGGACACGTAAGGTGCACCGACATAGCCTTATTGGACACGTAAGGTGCACCGACATAGCCTTATTGGACACATAAGGTGCACCGACATAGCTTTATTGGACACGTAAGGTGCACCGACATAGCTTTATTGTACACGTAAGGTGCACCGACATAGCTTTATTGTACACGTAAGGTGCGCCGACATAGCTTTATTATAAACGTAAGGTGCGCCGACATAGCTTATTGGACACGTAAGGTGCGCCGACATAGCTTTATTGGACACGTAAGGTGCACCGACATAGCTTTATTGGACACGTAAGGTGCACCGACATAGCCTTATTGGACACGTAAGGTGCACCGACATAGCTTTATTGTACACGTAAGGTGCACCGACATAGCTTTATTGTACACGTAAGGTGCACCGACATAGCTTTATTGAACGTAAGGTGCGCCGACATAGCTTATTGGACACGTAAGGTGCACCGACATAGCTTTATTGGACACGTAAGGTGCACCGACATAGCTTTATTGGACACGTAAGGTGCACCGACATAGCTTTATTGGACACGTAAGGTGCACCGACATAGCTTTATTGGACACGTAAGGTGCGCCGACATAGCTTTATTGGACACGTAAGGTGCACCGACATAGCCTTATTGGACACGTAAGGTGCACCGACATAGCTTTATTGTACACGTAAGGTGCACCGACATAGCTTTATTGTACACGTAAGGTGCGCCGACATAGCTTTATTGTACACGTAAGGTGCGCCGACATAGCTTTATTGGACACGTAAGGTGCGCCGACATAGCTTTATTGGACACGTAAGGTGCACCGACATAGCTTTATTGGACACGTAAGGTGCACCACATAGCTTTTTTGACACGTAAGGTGCGCCGACATAGCTTTATTGTACACGTAAGGTGCGCCGACATAGCTTTATTGGACACGTAAGGTGCCCGACATAGCTTTATTGGACACGTAAGGTGCACCGACATAGCCTTATTGGACACGTAAGGTGCACCGACATAGCTTTATTGGACACGTAAGGTGCACCGACATAGCTTTATTGGACACGTAAGGTGCACCGACATAGCCTTATTGGACACGTAAGGTGCACCGACATAGCTTTATTGGACACGTAAGGTGCACCGACATAGCTTTATTGTACACGTAAGGTGCACCGACATAGCTTATTGGACACGTAAGGTGCACGACCTGACACGTAAGGTGCACGACTAGCTTATTGGACACGTAAGGTGCACCGACATATCTTTATTGTACACGTAAGGTGCGCCGACATAGCTTTATTGTACACGTAAGGTGTGCCGACATCGCTTTATTGTACACGTAAGGTGGGCCGACACCGCTATAGTGTACACGTAAGGTGGGCCGACATAGCTTAATTGTACACGTAAGGTGTGCCGACATATCTTTATTGTACACGTAAGGTCCACCGACATAGCTTTATTGTACACGTAAGGTGTGCCGACATAGCTTTATTGTACACGTAAGGTGGGCCGACATAGCTTAATTGTACACGTAAGGTGTGCCGACAAGAACAAACCCACTAAATCAGTGCTTCTCAAAGTGCCGGTCCTTGGGCCATCCGCCACCGGTCCGCAGAAGTTATCAAAAAAGGACAGAAAAAAATGTCAGTGCGGGGAAAAATAGTGCAACGGTCCCTGGTGCAATAGAAAAAATCACTGCCGGTCCGCCATACTAAAAAGTTTGAGAAGCAATGCGCTAAATAACATTGGTTGAAATTGTTGGATTGGATATATTTAATATGGCGAACCATGATTAATTATTTATACTTATAACCACGGCTCCCTTCACAAGCCTTCACAAAATATTTATGTGGCCGGGGGGGGGGATGGGGGGGGGTGCGGTCCCAAAAACAATCATTTGACAATTCAGAAGTTGTTGACCATAAAAGTAGAATTTAATAGTGTGTGTTTGTATGCACATTTCTTTATGATACTGTATGTTGCTTTTTGTTCGCCATTTAGCTTTACCATTTTTCTTCAATATCAATAAGCACTACTACTTTGCCACGAGTGCGGGACTGAAATTAAATATGAAATTATGAAATTTGTTTCATGATTCATGAGCTCGAGACACATTAATTAGAAATAGCATTGTTGTATATGTTTTATGAGTGCTAGACCAGGATTAAAAACGACAGACATATTATTACCGGTATAGCTACGTTTGTAGTGCGTTACAAGACTTGTGTGATATATTGCTTTATAAACATAGAGAGTGATGACAAGGGGAGTTATAAATGAGAATCTTGACATGCTACAAACAACTGTGGGGGATGGGGTGAGGTGGGGCTATTGCACAAGTCATCACCAAATAAAACAAACCCGTAAAAACAAAGTTTTTGACTATAAATCCCTTATATATGAGACATAACTAACACTATTCATCATTTTCAAACATTTACAGACTGAATCTGTCTTAACTCAACTTTGCATCATAACCCTAGTGGGGGGGGGTGGGTGGGGGGGGAGAGGGGAAAAGTCTGGTCACCGATTCGCTTGACCGAGCTCAGAGTGACACGTAAAATGTAAACAAAAGCGCCCCGTCGCTTCGTTGGGTCGCCTCAATGCGTCAGCTCAAACTTTCACGTGGGAAAAAAACAATAACAAACCGTGAATTTAAATTACATACCTCATATAAGGATAAACTAAAAATGCATTAATTTAATTACGGTACGTTCGATCGATCTGAAATTTTGATACGATGCATTGTTAGGTCAGACGGGTCCGTGTGCCAAATTTCAGTTCGATCGGATCATGGGAAGTGGGTCATTTCTGACTTCTGTTTTTCCGCCCGCCCAAGACAGACAGAGAGAGAGAGAGAGAGAGAGAGAGAGGGAGAGAGAGAGACGCCGGTGAAGTTAATATAAGGGATTTAAAATGACGCAATGGCCAGCGATGATTTCAAATAAATATCAGCAGTGGTTTGGGCAACTCACTCCCATAAACTGGCACCTGGCTAAACTTTTAAACACAACCGTTTTGTTATCTATCAGTTCCGATTGATGGACAGACGATACACAACAACATGCTATGAGCTATGCGAACTCGTCACTCTTAACCCAGAGCCGTCGCGTTGGCCAAGTAATACATGCGGCTACATGGGGGCTCGGTTAATGAAAGAACACATGCTAGTGATAGTACAAAAAATTATCAGCTTTACCAATGAGCTGAGAGACGAAATGTAGCGGAGAATCTTCCAGAGTCAGTGGAAGGCTCCGTATGGACAAAAATAAAGTATTTAAATTGAGATGCACCAAATTATTAAGGCACATGGTATGTGATAGTGTGTCTGGTCATCCCCAGAGGATAGCATCTACTTGTTAATCTTAAATTTGTTTTGTCTGCTTCATGTTAAGGCGTAGGAAGTTCAAGGCGAATGCCTTGGACACCCAGGAACAATGATATTTATCGAGCAATCTGAGACAACAATGGAGCGTATTAACATAAGATTGACACAAACACCTTATATAACATGCTCTCAGAATTCATTTATCGCATGTTAATATGTAAAGTTAATTACAAAATAACAAGAAGCTATTGACATAGGGCGGAAACTTTGACCTTTATTTCGTCAGATTTTAGAGAAAAAATATATTTAAAATAATGTAATGGGGGGAATGTCTATCATTCTAATCAGGTGAGATTTTTAAAATGTCCTTTTAACGTCGTGGACATGAGATAACGTTTTGAATTAACTGCCCACCTAATAAAACGCTTCTGTGAAGATCTTCCTGACAAAAGTTGGTTCTATATATTCAGATTGGCGTTCTAATCTGGACCAGTTTTGGGACGTCGCACCATTGCCATTTTGTAATTTTCTGATGTCGTGCAAACCTCGATGACGATTGTCTGACCTTTAAGGATGAAGATTCTGTTTGTGATTCTATTGGCCGGACATATGGCTTGCGAAATATTCGTCACTGGACAATGTCCGAGTGTTCCAGGGTGTTCGTTGTGTCAGGCTGGCGGCCAGGCCATCTGTGGCGACATTTGCCCCGGGAAGTCTTCCCTCCCTAGAGACATCTCATTACTGATGACAGGCACATGTTCTTCGTGGATGTCGTCTGGTCTGCTTAAAGCTGATTATGTCGGCATCTTCAACAACCTCCAAGTTCTTAATCTCTCTGATTCTCATATTGCCAGTTTGTATTCGACGCCTTCGCCATTTACTGGAGTACCGAACCTCAAGGTACTTTTGATGTCCCACAATCAAATCAAAAGTTTTGGTAGCGCAGTTTTAAAAGTACTTACCCAATTAGAAGAACTTGATGTTAGCTATAATGCTATCCTTGGTTTGATATCAAACGGATTTTCAAGTCTGACCGAGCTGAAAAGTCTGAACTTTGCCAACAACCAAATCCCTAAACTGAACGCGACATTTTTTAGCGGACTGAGCAACTTGGAAACTCTCAATCTCTCCAACAACAAAATAACAACAGTTGAAAGTGACACGTTCGCGCCACTGTCTCGGATTCAAACCATCAACCTGGACGGGAATAACATCATTGACATTCCAGCCCGATTGTTTTCAAACCAAATGTCACTGAAATCTATCGGACTGTCCCACAACAATATAGCATCTCTTGACAGTGCTACGTTTACATCACTTGTTAATATCCAAACCATCAACTTGGATGGGAACAGTCTCAAGGATATACCAGCGGGATTGTTTTTCAACCTGAAATACCTCAGAAGTATCGGACTTTCTAACAATACAATAGCGACCGTAGCTTTGGACAGTTTCTCTGGGACATCACTAGATAAATTAGACTTGTCTCTGAATGAACTGACGTCACTTCCAAGAGATGTTTTGATACAAACAGCCGCCAAGCCAAAAACACTGGACCTCAGCAACAACAAACTCACAAAGATATCAAGCACAGATTTACAAGGTCTCGCGGAGGAAACTTTAGACCTCAGTGGTAACCCCATTAATAATGTAGAAGACAAAGCTTTTGACGGATTTAATGTATCGCATTTGGACCTCAGCAACACTGGTCTGACGTCGATTCCTGACTCCATGACAACTTGGCTCATAGACACGACGGCTAATGTGAATTTGGGGAACATCAGTGTGACTTGTTCATGCGACACACTTTGGCTGGCCAGGCTAGTGAATGAGAAAACAAATATCTCACCGCCTAAATGTGCCGCGGGTTCTGGACATGATGGTAGTTCTATCAAAGACGCTCTTCCCTGGTTGGAAACACACTGCACGACGGCAACTTCAATAACATCGTCAACGCCTTCAACTGCATCGCATTCAACTACATCTTCTTTAACTACATCGCCTTCATCTTTAACGCCTACATCGACATCGCCTTTAACATCATCGCCCTCAACCATATCGCCTTCACCTGCAACGCCTTCAAGGAGATCGCTTTCAACTACATCGCCCTCAGCGACATCGCCTCTGACGAAGTCTACCAGCAGCCCTGAGGCCTCAGAAGATTACATCGATTCTAGCGCCGACAGCGATACCGTCTCGACCATGTTCATTGTTGTGGCCGTGATCAGCAGCACGGCCCTCTGTCTGGGCGTGGCCGGCCTCGTTTTGGGATGCTACGTCTGGAAGCGAACTAACAACGTCATAGCGCCCTTAGTGGAAGACGCGTGCTCCAGCAGCGGTTACGACACACGTCGTCAGCATCACGAAAGACGACGCTCTAAGACTTACCAGGTGCCCACCAAGTGGAGTGGGAGAAGGGGCCTCATGTTTTGACGGGGTCTTCGAGGATCCACAAAGATAAGTTACATGGAAACTTTATCCAACATAATCTTTCCTTCTAAACTACACCTACAATAATAGTACTCGAAACATTGGCAAGAAAATCAAAAAGACATCCACAGATAAATATTGATGTTTGCAGTTACTATTTAAAACAAAATAATTATTTAGTGTGAGCTTCTGTTATTTGTTTAATCAAATTCTCTACGTAGATAATTAACGCTGTAATAATTTAACTCTTCTGAAGATAATTTACCTTCCATTTATTCAATTTGATGTTCAAGTGTTAATTTGTAACTTTTTTTCTTTATTTTAAAACACGTAAAACATAAATTTGATGTTCCCAAAATTCAAATCATAACTCACTCAGTAATAGCAAAGTGCCAACACTCCAGTGCTTAGCTGGTTTGTTTAAGGAAGTAATATTTTAGTCGCGTGCCGGCTGACGAGGCTCTGCGTGCCGACTGTGGCACTCGTGCCGTAGGTTCGCCATCACTGATATAGGCTATACACAGAGGTAAAAAGCGGAAATGAAAGGAGTTCCTGGCGATGGTTTGAAAAACTGAGACTCGAGAATAAAGTTATTAAGTGATAGAAAACATGTCCTTGATGTAACTTGATTCTAGAGTCTATTGTCACGTTGAAAGATATTAGACCTAAAGGACGCGTACTTTTGATCGCACTGTTTTCCTAACCGGTACTACTTAATTTCAAGTAGATATTTGTGCGTGTTCAGGAAAGACAACTCCACAATTTGAACTGCTTTTCCTCAAACCTACCTCCAACCCATCTTCTAATTCTGTAGAAGCCAAATAGGAGTCACTGACTGCTAACTAAAAATGTGTGTCAAGAATAACGAGCACATGGCGTCACTGGGTGTCACTGGGTGATTCGGTTTACATTTAAAACATTAACAGCAAAATTGTTTATTTTTCAATTCACCTTTTTAATAGCATGTAATGTCATTTAATGATAACACATCTAGACGTATTGTTTGAGTTATTTTAATATTTTTCATTTAAATAGTTGGTTTGTTTTGATATCTATAGGTTGATTTATTAATTTTTTTAAATGTATTATTATGTTGTTGTTTTTTCTTTTATTTTGGTGTAATATTAATAAAATGTGCTGCCATGCTTTGTTAGAGATTATGATCCATCTGTTAGGATAGAGACTGGCTGACAGAAAACCGCGAGAGAATCATCTCTATGTTGGCCAGGACGGGGCTTGCTCATCTCTACAAGTAGTAGCATGAAGATAACGGAAGGTGTACCAGGCTATGCACCCATTAACCTATTGTTTGAGAATACTTGATCATTTTAACACAGAAATTTTTTTAAAAAGAATTCTTGACTGATGATGTCCTTAGTAATACCACGAAACTCTATGTAATATAACATAAAAGCACATAACTATGTAACACCTCATGTCACCTTATCAAACAACGTTACAATGCTTTACATCACGTAACACCAAATAGCACCACCTGACACCACAAAAAATCATATGCATATAACAACCTATTACACCACATGACATTACATATCTCTACGCACACCACATAACACCCTAATCAACCATATGACATTACATATCTCTACGCACACCACATAACACCCTAATAAACCATATGACATTACATATCTCTACGCACACCGCATAACACCCTAATCAACCATATGACATTACATATCTCTACGCACACCACATAACACCATAATCAACCATATGACATTACATATCTCTACGCACACCACATAACACCCTAATCAACCATATGACATTACATATCTCTACGCACAATACATAACACCCTAATCAACCATATACCATTACATATCTCTACGCACACCACATAACACCCTAATCAACCATATGACATTACATATCTCTACGCACACCACATAACACCCTAATCAATCATATGACATTACATATCTCTACGCACACCACATAACATCCTAATCAACCATATGACAGCACATATCTCTACGCACACCACATAACACCCTAATCAACCATATGACAGCACATATCTCTACCAACACCACATAACACCCTAATCAACCATATTACAGCACATATCTCTACGCACACCACATAACACCCTAATCAACCATATGACATTACATATCTCTACGCACACCACATAACACCCTAATCAACCATATGACATTACATATCTCTACGCACACCACATAACATCCTAATCAACCATATGACATTACATATCTCTACGCACACCTCATAACACCCTAATCAACCATATGACATTACATATCTCTACGCACACCACATAACACCCTAATCAACCATATGACAGCACATATCTCTACGAACAGCACATAACACCCTAATCAACCATATGACAGCACATATCTCTACGCACACCACATAACACACTAATCAACCATATGCCATTACATATCTCTACGCACACCACATAACACCCTAATCAACCATATGCCATTACATATCTCTTCGCACACCACATAACACCCTAATCAACCATATGCCATTACATATCTCTACGCACACCACATAACACCCTAATCAACCATATGACATTACATATCTCTACGCACACCACATAACACCCTAATCAACCATATGCCATTACATATCTCTACGCACACCACATAACACCCTAATCAACCATATGCCATTACATATCTCTTCGCACACCACATAACACCCTAATCAACCATATGCCATTACATATCTCTACGCACACCACATAACACCCTAATCAACCATATGACATTACATATCTCTACGCACACCACATAACACCCTAATCAACCATATGACAGCACATATCTCTACGAACAGCACATAACACCCTAATCAACCATATGACAGCACATATCTCTACGCACACCACATAACACACTAATCAACCATATGCCATTACATATCTCTACGCACACCACATAACACCCTAATCAACCATATGCCATTACATATCTCTTCGCACACCACATAACACCCTAATCAACCATATGCCATTACATATCTCTACGCACACCACATAACACCCTAATCAACCATATGACATTACATATCTCTACGCACACCACATAACACCCTAATCAACCATATGCCATTACATATCTCTACGCACACCACATAACACCCTAATCAACCATATGCCATTACATATCTCTACGCACACCACATAACACCCTAATCAACCATATGACATTACATATTTCTACGCACACCACATAACACCCTAATCAACCAGATGACATTACATATCTCTACGCACACCACATAACACCCTAATCAACCATATGACATTACATATCTCTACGCACACCACATAACACCCTAATCAACCATATGACATTACATATCTCTACGCACACCACATAACACCCTAATCAACCATATGACATTACATATCTCTACGCACACCATATAACACCCTAATCAACCATATGACATTACATATCTCTACGCACACCACATAACACCCTAATCAACCATATGACATTACATATCTCTACGCACACCACATAACACCCTAATCAACCATATGACATTACATATCTCTACGCACACCACATAACACCCTAATCAACCATATGACATTACATATCTCTACGCACATCACATAACACCCTAATCAACCATATGACATTACATATCTCTACGCACACCACATAACACCACGACACAGGTAACTACATAACCCAAGTCCATAATACGTGACATCTACAATACAACATCTATGACATTTCTATGTCATCTACCGCTGAAAGACACAATAAGACTTAGATAAATAATGATTTCAATCAAATTTTTAAATTAGTATTTTAAGTTTGATTATCAAGTTTGTTAATTAAAAACAATATTACATCGAGATTTTTTTGTTAATTTGTGTTTTCTTTAAATATTACGTATTTTTTCATAGAAAAAGTACAGTTTTAATGGACTTAGTTATCTTTCTTGAAAAACGACTTTCAAATTTTAGATGTTTTCTTTTCTTTAAGGACTGTAACCGAGAATAAGCAACACTTGATAAAATGTGTACTAGATATCGAGCTTAGTAAGTAGGCGTCATAAGTGTATTTTAACATGACTCTGACTCTGACATATATTTCTCATTTTTGAAAATAAGTCATATTTGAAATGATAGCTACTCACTAAGTTGGCATTCTTAAATTTGTGGTAAATTTATTTTAAAATTCATTAAGATTTTCACGTTCCCTAATAAGAAATTAAATCCTTATATGTCAGTTTATAGAGGAGCTTTTTGTCTTCGCTTCCTATCACCACGATCGATAACCACAGCTCTAATATATTTATAGCTCCATAGGCTCCATGTCAAACGCAATCATCATTCTTCTGATTTCTGTTCGTTTTCCGCCAATAAATGTTCAATCTCCGCCTCATCTGTTGGTGAGCAGGAAAGGCCAACACTAGAGTCTTCTACACAGAACATGTTATACTATCTTATGGTCCTCCATTCGAACAAAGAACAATTAATCTAAACTCTAAAAATACATTCTATTTATTTCTGAAAACTTGTAATATATAAAATTAGTTATGAACTGAATATATCCTCTACATGTGTGTGTCTTAGAGGGGAAAAGACATGTATTTATCTAAATCGTACATGTAAAGCATACATGTCTAAAATTTGCATGTTGACTCTAGTATGTGGAGATTCCTCGTATTATAATTGTTTATATGGATGACGTCAGAACTTATTGGTCTCTTATAAAGCGAATTATTGGAACCGACGCCGTAGTTGCTTGGCTGTTGATTTCAGGTTTTACCTATAATATCAACAAAAAGATTACCTCCCTGGAGTTACACATCCTAGTGGTGTGTTTAAATTAACATCGTTTTCTCCCTTTGCTGCACTGACTACAATATTATTACTGATAATTTATTGATATATTATATAACTGTTAAGATACTGATACGATATAAATGACTGACAATATAAATTATATAATATAAGATATATATATATATATATATATATATATATACTAGTTTATCAACCGTCAAAAATGACTGAAGTTTTCAAAATAAATACACATCAGATTAAAAATAACGCACCCTCAATTATGTAGCTATTGAACAATTTTATTTATTTTTATTTGATTCATTTACTATCATATTAAACAATTGTATGCGGAACGTTCGAAAGTGTTATTTTTGATGCATTAATTTGGTGCGCTGCTTTCTAAAATTAGAAGCACTATAAAACAAAATCGATCGCAGCGCCACCTAACAGCATTACATCCATACAGACAACGGGAATTATTTATATTGATATATATATATATATATATATATATATATATATATATATATATATATATATATATATATATATATATATATATATATATATAATATATATTGGGCCGTCCATAAATGACGTCACGTTATTTCGGCCGATTTTTCACCCCCTCCCCCCTCGTCACGCGTCGTCACAAAAAGTTAGACCCCCCTCCAAAAATACGTCACAAAGCTTTGACCCCCCCACAAAAAAAAACAACAAAAAGAACCACTAAAACCCACCTTAATTTCTATTTGAAAATAAGTACAGTATGTTTCAAATCACTTTTTTGTCATTTAAGTATTTATTTAGTGTAGGTCTGCATTGTAATATCGAAACACACGCTAAGTATATCACGTCAAAGGCATTTGATCTAAAATTACCACATTGATATCAAATCTCATGTTTTCTAAAAAATATTTGGTATTCGCTGGAAGAGGAATATGGCGAGTACTGTACGAACCCCACATTTGTACAGGAAAGCAGGGTGTCATCTTGTGCGTTGCAAAATACAGTAATACTGCAAGTTGAAGACTGAAAAATACTATGACATTAATAAAATATCAAATATTATCATAACTTTTTACTTCGAAGCTCACGAGTTTTTTTGTTTTTTGTTTTGTTTTTGTGTTGTTTTTCCCCATTTTTTTACGATTTCAAGTGCGTCCACAAGAGTTGTAAATATAATGCCACCAATGGACGAGGCGTGTTTAAATTGTTGCATTCTCTTGTGGAGTTTATAAACTATATAAACTAATGAAACATACATGGCTACCGCTATCGGGGTGGTTTAACCGAGGGGTCGGTGAACAGCGGAATATTATCTCATTCGGTGTAAAAAGGGAACTCTTGGGGGTAATGCTGAATCATTGTGGGCATATAAATTCGCTGGAATCCGCTCTTTTCGGGATAATAATAATATTAACATAAACTTTCATAATTTTAATTTTTAGGTATCCGATTGAACCGGTCCGTTTTTTAAAAACGTTTAACCGGCCTTCAAAAAACGAACTGTTTTAACATCCTTAGATTATACTTTATTTTACTGCATACGAATTAAACATTGACTTTTAATCATCACGGTTAACTTCTTTGTTTTAAAAAAAAATATATAAAAATTATATTTTTAAAATGTATTTTTTAAAAACCCCTCAATTGACTGTCGGGCATCCCGTAAGAAAGAAGTCGGCGAACAGGGGTAAATTACCCCATCTGGGGTCAAACGGGAATTCTTGGGGGTAATGCCGACTCATTTGGGACATATAACATCCACTACAATCCCCTAGATATATTAAAATATGTCATGTGTACCGTAATTTGTACGTGTACGCTTCGAACATATGCCTACTATTGAACCGGTTCCTTCCAGAAAATGCATTTTTTAAAAATTTGACAACTATGTAGATTTCTTACCTACTCACTATATGAAGACACCTAAATCCACCCTACTGTCATTTATATTAACACGAGTGACAATAATCTTAATCCACATGACTTTAGTGTATCAAGTATCCTTTCTGTGATATTTAAAATTAATGCCTTAAAAACTGAGCTAAGAAGAAAAGTTGTTTGTACAGTGCTACTCTCGAATTGCGATGTCAATTATTGATGCATTCAATAAAGTTAATGAATACTATTACATGTATATCTAGAATGGCCAGGGGCGTTAGACCAAAAAAACAATCGAACAATTATAACAAACTTAAAACGTTTATAATTGTATCAAATAGATCCCCCACCCCCCAAACCCTAAAAAAAAATAATAATAAATAAATAAAAATAAAAAAATAAATAGATATTCCGCGTCGTTTGTGACTTAAAATATCTACACATAATCATATTCATATCATTTTTAGACACTTATCATGCTTGTAAAACTCACCAGTTGCATTTTAGCGCTAACGACGCTCCCCCAAATCCCCGCCCGAGTCATGTGGGCAGGACCTCGAGTCTGTAACGCACACATAAACTTGTATATTTTGGGGTAAGGGGCAAAAATGTTCACCGACTCCTGCCTTAAAAAGAGCTGCGGTTACATCACAAATGCTTTGATGTCAACATCAAACGACAGAGGGTAACAATTTTATACGTTCTCTTGTGGGTTCTCAAACTTAAAGGATTATGATTAGATTTAATTTTCATTTTTGATAACTTACGCCAACCGGCGTCTGATGCCCTATGGACCGGCACTTTGAGAAGCACTGATGGTTTTTAAAAAATAAAAAAAAATTTTTAAAATATAAAAAGTCATTAAATAAATTGTAAGCGACCAAATCTTACAGTGGAAGTTTTATTTAAAGTTACCCTTTTGATGTGACGTCACATTTCTTCAACCCCCTCCCTCCCCCTCGTCACGCATCGTCACAAAAGTGTGACCCCCCTCCCCCCCTTGGGTGCGTGACGTCATTTATGGACGGCCCCTATATATATATATATATATATATATATATATATATATATATATATATATATATATTAGGACTGGTAGTGATTTAGAAAATTTTGTTCGATTAATCGGGAATTTTTTAATCGATTAATGGATTGATTTCGATTAATTATATTTTTATTATGCATATATAGATCCCATTAAGTCAAGATTCATTATTTCAAGAAATCGGTTTAGTCGCGGTAATTAAATGGGTCCCAAATTTTTGGGACGTAACACAGCAAATTCGTTCTGCTATGCAGGAAATAAGGAAGAAAAAAACAACAACCCGTAAAAACAAAGTTTTTGACTATAAAACCCTTACATATGAGACATAAATAAAGTATTGATTATGTTCAACATAATCATAATACGCACCGCGCGACACACTAGCATAAACATACACAGACTGAACGTGACTGAACGTGACTGAACTTGACTGAACGCTCCGTTCTGTAAAACACTAGGATGTGGTCATCGAGGGGTGGCGTAAACCTCCAGTGACCCGTAAAGGTGAATTATAGCAGACGCTACAGAGAGATACATAGAGATAAACTAAAAATTAAATAATTTAATTACGGCAAATTCGATCGATCTGAAATTTTGATACAATGCATTGTTATGTGACACAAGTCGATGTGCAAAATTTCAGCTCGATAGAATTACGGGAAGTGGGTCATTTTTTACTTTTGATTTTCCGCGGTTCCACGACAGAAATAGAGAGAGAACGACAAGACGGGGAAGTTAATATAAGGGATTTAAAAAAGCTTTTGTTTTTATGAATGCACCTCTAAAAAATAATAATAATATGAGGAAAAATTATGTAAGTAAAAAAAAATTAATTATCAATATTTTGGAAAAAAAATATTAAAGATATTTCTTAAATTTTAATCGAATTTTAATCTATCAAATTAATCTAAATTGAATAAAAAAAAATTATCGATTAATCGATTAAATAATCTTTGATTTCCGCATCCATAATATATATATATATATATATATATATATATATATATATATATACATTTAATCGTAGGAATTTTTTAACAATATCTAAATAACATGAAAATTAAAATGTAAATTACTACATTTGTACCATAGTAAAAATATTCACATTTCCAACAACCAAGTGATACCAAGCCTAATAATAACAAAACTCTTTTATAAATAGTATTTTAAAAGATCAATTTCCTTATCTAATAGGCCTCTGTATTCCACAGACTAAGTTTTTAGAAGTATAAGAAGGATTTCGGCAAACTAACGATTGCATCTTCTACTTCTAGTAGCAGGTTAATCTTTTCACGTTTTGACTGTCATTTCATGGTGTGGTTACTGGTGAGATTCTGCCACAATCTTTTCATGAACTCAGGGTTGATTCCCTTGCTATCTTGACTTGACCCTGACACGTGACCCTGACATGTGGACTAGTTCAGTTGTAAGTTTTCGTTCACCTGATAATTGACAACTAAGCACAGCTGCAAATTACTATCAATGATGAAGTGGTTCTCAAATTTGGCATAACTTATCTAGTGGGCCCCAAAAGACCCAAGGGTTTTCATGGTGGGCTGGTAAACTTTATCAGAGACTCTCAACATATATTTTTATGCCTTAATAACTTACACTTAAATTAAATGTTTTACATTTTTGATGGTTTGCCCCAAATCTACACCAGACTGACATACAAGACCCATTTCTCACAGATCGGTTCGATGGAAAGACATTTAAAGTAAATTTCAAACAGTCATACTTAGTGGCGTAACATGAACTTTTATCAATTATATTGTTAGCCAGGGCGCACTACCAACGAATTTTTGTTCATCGGTTTCGGTTCATGATGAGAAGAAAAAAAACATGAGAACCTTAATTAAGAAAACTTGACAGCCTTTCCAAGAGGTTACAGAAGCTCATTGTGCCAGCGTGTTTTGTTTTTGTTTCGTTGACCTATGTCATAATATAATTACAGTAAAGGTATTTATTTTTATGTGCCCTATGTCTCTTCTTGGTGGCGTTGGTGTGTTGGTTTAATTTGAATGAAAGCAAAAATAAACTTATTAGTAACAGTAGCTAGAAAGTTGAAAAACTGTAACACCTTTACGGTTCGCACATTTATCTGAAGGCATTTGTTAGAGATTAAACTTGGACTGTGTTAAACTGAAGAGCTAAAGGTTTGGTAAGAAGTCTTTGTAACTTGGGTTTTTCTAGATGAATTTCAAAGAAAATAATTTTTTATTTATTGTTTACTTGCGACTAGATAGTGTAATGGTCTTTTGAAAGGTTTATTATGGATCAAATAATAATATTAAATGTTAAAAAATAAACCAATTAAAGTTAATTGCCTATTGGTTTTTTTAAAAATTACATTTGATTTTCGTTATTTTTGCTTATAATGATACCTCAAACATTATAATCACTTTTTGAGTAGAAATAATAGTTGAGTGTTTCCCACAAAATGTAGCGACGGGGAGGGGTGGGATACATGGTATAGGGTGAAAAAATGAGGCTTAAAACTTTAAACTATAATAAATGATCGAAGGTAACAATATAGACATTGGTCGTTGGTAGTTTTTTGTTTTTTTTTAAAGTTAAAATATGCTTTCGTAATTTCAGGATTGTTTCAAATTAAACTATATCTACTGGTAGTAATACATTCTTTAATTTACAATTGCAATTAAATGCACTTCTATGTTAATTTGGTTTAAAAATCAATGTATATAATTTCAATGTATTTCATCAATTTAATTAACTACTTATTAAAAAATTTCAAGGCCTTTGTTCTTGCTCTTTTAAATATTATTTAATTTCGAACCTTACTTTTTATTTTAAGATTTTTGTTTATTCTTCTATTTTATTTAAAAATGGGACAACGAACACCTGTTTTTATTTCTATTCCCTTAACTAGCCCCCACATTCAACAAGTAAACAATGGATATCAGGTTTGATGGCAAACGCGCCCTGGTCACCGGCGCCGGCAATGGTAAAAATATTTAATATTTAATCATGTTAAGTAACTGACACAATAATGAACTTAAAGAAAATAATAAGGTATAGCTAAACATTCGTGTAGATTTATTCTAAAGAATTGTCATTGTTTCCCTTTCTAATGAGCAGGACTGGGAAAAGCCATCGCAATAAAACTTTTGGATTGTGGCGCGAAGACTGTTGCTGTCAGCTTGATACAAAGTGAGCTGGACACATTGAAGGCCGAGGTAAGGCTAGGACTAACCAGTTCATTTGTAAAGTAACATTAACACAAACAGAAAATGATCAAGTTTCAAACATTATGTCTGGCCTTGAGGTAGTAATATTGTATGCTATTTTTTAGACTGGTGGCTTAAAGTCATTAGACTGTGGTCACGAAATTTCCTTGTTTGCGTCCTCCTGTTTGAATAGAACTTTCTTATGTTAGTGTTTGAATAGAACTTTCTTATGTTAGTGTTTGAATAGAACTTTCTTATGTTAGTGTTTGAATAGAACTTTCTTATGTTAGTGTTTGAATAGAACTTTCTTATGTTAGTGTTTGAATAGAACTTTCTTATGTTAGTGTTTGAATAGAACTTTCTTATGTTAGTGTTTGAATAGAACTTTCTTATGTTAGTGTTTGAATAGAACTTTCTTATGTTAGTGTTTGAATAGAACTTTCTTATGTTAGTGTTTGAATAGAACTTTCTTATGTTAGTGTTTGAATAGAACTTTCTTATGTTAGTGTTTGAATAGAACTTTCTTATGTTAGTGTTTGAATAGAACTTTCTATGTTAGTGTTTGTGAATAGAGAAATATTTTAATGAGTTGTTCAGATGAAGTTTGAGAGGTCGCCATGCGTGGAGAATTTCACTGAATTTTCTGTGGAGTCATTAACAGTCTCAATGACTCTGTACACTGTACAAGTTCAGAACTGCTCGTCACTCTGTACACTGTACACGTTCACGACTGCTCGTCCTTCTGTACACTGTACAAGTTCACGACTGCTGGTCACTGTGTACACTGTACAAGTTCACGACTGCTGGTCACTGTGTACACTGTACAAGTTCACGACTGCTGGTCACTGTGTACACTGTACAAGTACACGACTGCTGGTCACTGTGTACACTGTACAAGTACACGACTGCTGGTCACTGTGTACACTGTACAAGTACACGACTACTCGTCACTGTGTACACTGTACAAGTACACGACTGCTCGTCACTGTGTACACTGTACAAGTACACGACTGCTGGTCACTGTGTACACTGTACAAGTACACGACTGCTGGTCACTGTGTACACTGTACAAGTACACGACTGCTGGTCACTGTGTACACTGTACAAGTCACATGCGTGGACATGTCAGACATGCTGGTCACTGTGTACACTGTACAAGTACACGACTGCTCGTCACTGTGTACACTGTACAAGTACACGACTGCTCGTCACTGTGTACACTGTACAAGTACACGACTGCTCGTCACTGTGTACACTGTACAAGTACACGACTGCTGGTCACTCTGTACACTTGTTATTTATGTATTTATTCCTATCTCACTGTTTGTTTTTGTTTTTAAAATTCTTTTGTGATGTTACATGTGCTTATTGATCTCAACTTTTTAATCTTAAACTATGTACTACTTTTACTGAGTTTAAAAAAATCGTTTTTGAAGAAATTAGTCTTTTTTTTAAAGTTTCATTAATTTATGTACAATTATTGATTTCTTATCTCAAACGGTGACTTAAATACACACGGTGGTCATTAGAGTAGTGTGTCAATAGTAACACGCCATACACATGTGTTTGTTTTGTTTTTTTTGTTGTTTTTTTTTAATTTTAAAAAAATATTTTTGCAACAGTATCCGGCCATTGAAACACTTACGTTAGATCTGGGCAACTGGGACAATGTGGAGAAAGAAATAACAGCACTGGGACACTTTGACCTATTGGTCAACAGTGCTGGGGTTACAAGGCTGGCTCCCCTGGTCGACGTGAAGGAAGCTGACTTTGACTTGTAAATACATTTCTGGATTTTCTTAATTTCTGAAACAAAATATTTCTTTAAATGCTATCAGCGTATTCATTTTCTTATTTAAATTAGGGATAATTGTGTTATAAAGAATTATAATAAAAAGTTAACATAAACAAGTAATTAAAAACTTGAATGAGTATTTAAACGCAATTTTCAACAAAGAATTTCCCCTTTTTTTATTCAAGGGAAATCATTCTAGAGTCACACCAAAAATGTGTCAATATAACGCGCACCGCGCAACAGTCTAACATTAGTATTCTCAAAGCGGGGAAAACCCCATTAAATATCATTCTTATTTTCATTAAAAGTCATTTCAAATCAATAATTGTGAAACTAAACAAAACAATCAAAAGAGATTTTTCAAAAAAATCCTACTCAACATTGCTCTAAATAGTATTAAATATTGTTTGGCGTTTTTTTAAACCCGATATATGTTATGGTTGGCGAAAAATTGACAAATTACTGATATTCTTTTCTTTTTTTGGGGGGGGGGAGGGGGGGGGTTCCTGGAAATCCAGTAAACCTTTTCGCTATTTATTTGTCCCGTGCACATCATTGGGACCTTCTTAACATATTTGCAAAAGACCCGAACCCTCTATCTGGTATGGTTTAGGAGGAGTTGCTGTTCAATGCTCGAAAAGACAGGCCGGATATTTCAAATATATAACCGCAGTTCCCAAGGGAAATTGCGTTAAAAATAAATTTTGAAAAGTTTATAATCAAATGCACTGCTTTATTTAATTGATAATGTCATTAATGCACAATTCTCATTTCTTGAAATCTGCAGTGTATTCAACACGAATATCAAAGCTCTGCTCAACGTGTCTCGGGTAGGTGGCGCTGTTTTTAAAACACTCTCTCAAGTATTTCAACCATTCCAACCATTCCAACATAAAACACAAACATTACCAATGTAATTACGTCATCCCTTAATGTGTGGTCGCTGAGACTTGCGGTATGGACGTCAACTAAAAGGACAATCACGATGCTGAGACTTTAAAATTTTTTTAATGAAGTTCTTCAGTCAAATCTTAAACCATAAAAACAATAGAACTTCTCTTTTTGGTCTGAATTAATATTTTTGGTTTTCCCTTCTTACATTTTAAATCCATTTTCGTTCACTTAAATTTCCTTGAAATTGACAAGAATTTTTTTTTATAAAACAAACCAATTTTTTAATGACAAAATGAAAACTCTAATGATTGTTGAAAATACAAAACATTAATTATTAGTTAGTTAAATAATAATTGTTTTGAAATTTTCTCATTAGAGCATGTTTTTCAACTTTCAAAAAAAATAAAAAAGTCTTTTACACTATATTTGTCAACGAATTTTGAAAGTCCTTTTCAAGTATGAATCTCTTATTTTTCTTCTTAATCTTTTTTTTAAAAATTATTTTCCTTTATCTTCAAATTCCCATAGGCCCACCATCAATTCTCTGAGTTTTGTCAATAAATAATAACATGGGTAAATAATAATTTGGTTCGATATGTAAATAAGGCTTTGATTATCTACATTGAAATCATATTCATGTACAACGTCACTTTGTCAGTGAAGAAACGCATCTTAATATTGGAGGGTTTACAAGTCGGCTAAAGACGTACAACTGATCCCTTACACTCGAGAATATAACGTGGCCCTCGTCACGATCTGGTTCTCATTATCTTCGGCTAGTAGTAATGAACTACAACAAAGGGAAACACATGTTTTCAATATTGCCTCAAACTTTTATGGGCTAAATTTTGCTGTTGGAATATTTTTCAATAACACAATAATTTCATCCAATTAAAATCTGAAATAAAAAATGTAAAATATAACTTGTTGCTATAAGACTTCAATGGAAATTAAAGTCAGTAAATAAAACATTCATAGCATAGTGCACATGTACCACTAACGAGTTGAGTAGCAACGATATACATGGAATTAGAAACGGGAGAAAAGTTACCGCAGTAGTATAGTAAACAAATAAATGAATGGATGTTATTTGTAAGTGCCATAGAGGAAAAAACATATAGATTCAGTGTCTCTTGAAGTTTAAAATGTAATATACATTGTAAAGTAATTATCTCCCTTTATTCATCTTTGTATTATGGATACAAAGAGCAAAGTCAACGGTGTTTAAAATAAAAATAAACTTTTTTTAAAAAAAAATATTTTAAAAAATAATTTTGGAATTAATTTTTAAATCTCCAATTTAGAATCTTTACTTTTCCGCAAATTAAACTTTGACAAGACAACGTATTTATAAATGTTAGTTTTTAAACCTAGATTATCTCTAAATGTGTCCAAAATAAAATAATGTTAAAAATCTGAATTATATATTTTGTTAACGCTAAGTGACATGAAATTCTATTGCTAAAATCTTCAGCCGCTGTTCTCATCATATTGTCTTTGTGCCTTTTGCTGGTCGAACAAATTAGTTTCGAGGATTCTCAAAATGTTTACATTTCATAAAATGAAGTCACTGACACCAAAAAAGTTTTCTTTCAGTTTATTTGGAGGGTCGGTCCAACTCAACATTTGGAGGGTCGGTCCAACTCAACATTTGGAGGGTCGGTCCAACTCAACATTTGGAGGGTCGGTCCAACTCAACATTTAGAGGGTCGGTCCAACTCAACATTTGGAGGGTCGGTCCAACTCAACATTTAGAGGGTCGGTCCAACTCAACATTTAGAGGGTCGGTCCAACTCAACATTTGGAGGGTCGGTCCAACTCAACATTTAGAGGGTCGGTCCAACTCAACATTTGGAGGGTCGGTCCAACTCAACATTTGGAGGGTCGGTCCAACTCAACATTTAGAGGGTCGGTCCAACTCAACATTTGGAGGGTCGGTCCAACTCAACATTTGGAGGGTCGGTCCAACTCAACATTTAGAGGGTCGGTCCAACTCAACATTTGGAGGGTCGGTCCAACTCAACATTTGCTTTTCTTTCATAAAGAGGAATTCAGAAGTTTTACTTTGAATAAAAACTGGGCCCCTGATCTTTCATGACGTCGAAGTTTAATGTGGTTGTGTGTGTATGTGTGTGTGTTTGTGTGTATGCAGGGACGGATTAAGACTGCACGGCTGCACGGGGCACCTGGCTGCAATGCGAACTTGGGCCCTATCCAGCCAGCGTCCCTTTAACTAAAATGATTGCAAGCAGCTAATATAAGTCTGTAACTTGTAACTATTCAGCCAAAATGATTATTCATGAAAAAACCGAGCACGAAGAAATAACTGTTTACCTGAACATGTATCCTAACATTGAGTGTAAAAAGACAATTAACAAAAAAAAATAATAATAAAAATAAAAAACATACAAATGAAAAGATAAATTGCCCCCCCCCTTTTTTCCCCGGGAATCGATCCCGCCATCGCTAGCACCACAGTTCTACACACTTCCATGAGACATTGATGAAAATTGTAAATTTAAGAAATATATATAATATTCTTTAATATTTTATCTTATTGAGCCTATTGAATCAAGTATTTCGATTACTAAGACTATCGGGTCGGAATAGCGATCAGATTAATAGATACGATTTTATAAATTTATTTAATTTTTGATATTTTCAGGGATTCATGCAAACATTTGTCCACCTTTATTATAAAATATACTAAATTTGGGGGACCCCTAAATCATCGGGGGCCCCTGGCTTTAGCCTGCTCTGCCCCCTTAATCCGCCATAATGTGTATGTATGTGTGTATGCTTGTGTGCGTGCGCGTGTGTGTGAACGTGTGAGTGTGTGTGTGTGTGCGTGTGTGTGTGCGTGTGTGTGTGTGAGTATGTGTGTTTACTATTTATAGATATAAATATTTTAAATATAAAAAACAAACGATCCATTTGATTGTGTTCGTGACCAGGTGGTGGCCAAGTCTATGGTAGAGAAGAAAACAGGAGGAGCCATTGTCCACATGTCCAGTGCCGCGTCACTACGGGCCTTGCAAGATCACGCTGTGTACTGTGCCAGTAAGGGAGCAGTGGATTCACTGACCATGGTCATGGCCCTCGAGCTCGGACCTCACAAGGTAAGGGTCATTTTGATGGTCACTCGATAGCAGTGTGGTGGACATGAGGTGACCCAGTCCTGTGTGTATTGTTGTCAAAGGTGACATAGTTTGATTTCATGGTTATCAAAATATTATAAAAAAAACAAGTAAAAAATATACAGTGACTGCTTGTACATCTTACATACACATCTTACATACACATCTTACATACGCATCTTACATACGCATCTTACATACGCATCTTTCATACACATCTTACATACACATCTTACATACACATCTTACATACACATCTTACATACACATCTTACATACACATCTTACATACACATCTTACATACACATCTTACATACACATCGTACATACACATCGTACATACTCATCTTACATACACATCTTACACACACATCTTTCATACACATCTTATATACACATCTTACATACATATCTTACATTCACATCTTACATACACATCTTACATACACATCTTATATACACATCTTATATACACATCTTACAAACACATCTTACATATACATCCTACATTCACATCTTACATACACATCTTACATATACATCCTACATTCACATCTTACATACATATCTTACATTCACATCTTACATACACATCTTACATATACATCCTACATTCACATCTTACATACACATCTTACATATACATCCTACATTCACATCTTACATACATATCTTACATTCACATCTTACATACACATCTTACATATACATCCTACATTCACATCTTACATACATATCTTACATTCACATCTTACATACACATCTTACATATACATCCTACATTCACATCTTACATACATATCTTACATACATATCTTACATTCACATCTTACATACACATCTTATATAAACACAAAAGTTAATAATATTATCTAAATTAAATAATCCAACAAACGTAATTGTAATTAACAGTTTAAATTTAGCCTAGAAAACATCTTTTTCAAACATGTTCTTTATCAGCTCATACGATGTTCATAAATCCTATAACAATAAAAATCTACATTGTGTGTACATTTATGTGTACGTCATCCAGGTCGTATGAAGTGCTAGCGGGACAATAACTAAATTTAATTACTCGAAAAAATATATATATTTAAAACTGTGCAAAATGTTAAAATTACACGCTTATTTTTAGAAGATGAAAAAACGGCATGAATCTTGTGACAAAATAAACAAAATGTGTGCACGAATCAAATGACAGGTAAACGCAACAATATTTAAACCAAGAAAATATTCAACAAATTCTTCAAAGCGTGTTCAAATAATATCTTTTGTTTGTGTTTACGAACTTGGGCGTCATACTATGAACATGTCACCTTTCCCTGAAAATCTCAGATTACTTAATGTGTCAACATTTCTCGAAAACCCCACTACTTACAAACATGTTAGTGGGGGCAGACAAGACGGGGAGACCAGACGGGGAGACCAGACGGGGAGAGAAGACAGAGAGACAAGACGGGGTAAAAGACGGGGAGACAAGACGGGGAGAGAAGACAGAGAGGCAAGACGGGGGAAAAGACGGGGAGACCAGACGGGGAGAGAAGACAGAGAGACAAGACGGGGGAAAAGACGGGGAGACCAGACGGGGAGACAAGACGTTGAGACAAGTCGGGGAGAGAAGACATGGAGACAAGACGGGGAGAGAAGACGGGGAAAGAAGACGGGGAGACAAGACTTGGAGAGACGACGGGGAGACAAGACGGGGAGACAAGACGGGAGACAAGACGGGGATACAAGACGGGGAGACAAGACGGCGAGACAAGACGCTGTTTGTCATTGCCCTGCATACTTCTGTCGCCCTTTATTCACTTATATCACTTAATATTCTCGTTATCAGAAAAGCGTCACAGGCGAATCTCTATATAAAATAACATTTAGACGTCGAAAATTTCTTTAATAATAATAAATAATAAATAATAAATTTGTAATTTTTTATAGCGCTGTTTCCCAGCAAGGAGCAGGGCTCACAGCGCTTTAAATGGAGATAATAACATACATATAATAATTTAAATATACATTCTCTAGCACTAACCACGTAAATAACAGTACAATACACATAAGCAACGTAATCATTAAAAAGAAATGGTGTTTCTTTAATTTTAAAAATAAATTTTGAAAAGATGTGTCTTAAGTGCAGTTTTTGAAGGACTTGGTAGATGAAATACTCCGGATGTGCAATGGTAGAGAATTCCATTGTTTGGCTGCACAAAAAGAGAATGACCTTTCGCCAAATGTTTTAGTTCGTGTCTTAGGAACACAGAGAATGCGCGTGTCTGCAGAAGAGCGTAGCTGACGACTTGGTGAGTAGACCGACAGAAGCTCAGTAAGATAGGAAGGGCATGAGTCAGAAAAGAAGTTGTGACAGAGAACGGCCAGTTTGTAATCAATTCGAGCTTGTATAGGTAGCCAATGAAGTGAGTAAAGTAGCGGAGTAACATGGTCATGTTTTTTGCCTTTAGAAACTAATCTGGCAGCTGAATTTTGAACTTTCTGTAGTTTTTCAATGCATTGTTTTGGCGCACCTGACAGAAGAGAATTGCAGTAATCCATACGAGCTAGTACAAGAGCACAGACTAGAGTTTTTGTGGCACTAACTGTTAAGTAATGACGGATTGAGCTGATCTGACAAATGGCAATGTAGGCAGAGCGACAGATGTGATTGATGAAGCTGTTGGTAGACATATTGTCAGAAATAATGTAGCCAAGATTCCTAGTCGATGTTTTGAACAGTATATCAGAACTAGCCACCTGGATAGAATTCGGAAGAGACAAAGTACTGCGTGATTTATTGTTGCAGAATATGAGTGCTTCTGTCTTGTCATCATTCAGTTTGAGCTTGCTGAAAGTCATCCAAGACTTTACCTCACCAATGCACTCTTGCATCAATTTGACAGTGAAGTCAATATCAGATGGATCAGTGTGAGTGTAAAGCTGAGTATCATCTGCAAATGATTGGCTTTTAACTGAATGCTTTTCGAGCAGTAGAAGTAGTGGCCTTGTATACAGCACGAAAAGTACCGGACCCAAAACGGAGCCCTGAGGCACACCATAAACCAAGTCAGCTCTGTGAGAGATACAGCCGTCTACTGATACCACCTGTGATCTGTTTGATAAGTATGATTGAAACCAAGCCAGAACTGAGCCATAAATTCCAAAATAATTTTGCAGGGTTTTTAGCAATGTTTGATGGTCAACGGTGTCAAAAGCAGCACTAAGATCTAAGAGGACCAATATACAGATTTTCCCAATGTCTAGTGCGAGTAGGAGGTCATTTGTTACCTTTAACAGGGTGGTCTCTGTGATGTGAGAAGGTCTGTAGGCGGACTGATGGGACTTAGAAGGGAGTTGTCATTAAGATCAGAAAAAAGTTGTTTTAAGACAAGTTTTTCAATGACCTTAGATACAAATGAAATATTGGACAGGTCGATAGTTGTTTAAATTTTTTTGATCCAACCTTTGTTTTTTCAGCAAGGGTTTTATTACAGCAGATTTACATAAGGTTGGAAAAGTACCTGATGTTAGACTCTCATTTACTATATGTGTTATTGTTGGGAGTAAGTGATCTAATGACTCAACCAATAGTGGAGTGGGGATCGGATCAAGAGAACATTACGTTGGTAAAGATTTTAGAATCTTTGACAGCGTTTGACCTCATTTTCCGTAACAGGCTGGCACATGTCAAATCTTGACCTCACAGCAAAAGAAGGAGATACATTTTGTGGCGGTAACATCGTTCTGTCAAGCTTAGCCCTAATTTCGGCAATTGTGTTTGTAAAAAAATTACAAAATATATCTGGTTGCTGACACAACGGATATACAGAGGGAAGGACCAAAGCTTTACCACCCCCTCTGAGGTTATTGCATACATTAAAAAGTTGCCTACTAGTACTACTTGTGAGTATTTTATTACTATAGTACAAAGTTTTTGCTTGATGTACGATGTTAGTCGCTTGGCAGTGGAATAAATTTGCTTGTGAAAAGATGAGTCTTGATTTCAACCACGTCTTTTCTGCTGTACGCCGATCTTTCTTGGCGCGTCGAAGTTCATTCCTTATTGCTGAATTTCAGGGAGCTGTCCGTGTTGACTTGACATTTTGGCGGGTGGCAGGGGCGTGTCTGTCCAGCACAGTGCGTAGTGTACTATTCAGTATATCCAAAGTGGGGCAGAGGTCAGGGGACACCGCAACACTTAGATCTTGCTGGAAGGCGTCGCGGCTCATGCTCCGTAGATTGCGAAGCTCCTGTAATTTTGTGGAAGGAGGGGGGGCAATCACCCTAAGTTCACATAAACACAAACATGATCCGAGGACAGATCTTCTGTTACCGTTTCGGATTTGACAAGGCAATCGTCAGGTCTGTGCAATACCCAATCAATTATGTGTCGATATTTGTGTTCAAATTACATTCCATCTATCTCCTAGCATGACGAAGATATGATTCTAAGTTGTCCAGAGAAAGACTTTCTGACAGCTTGTTTGACGCCGCGCTCCTGAGATAAGTGAGTATGTTACCAAGATGGAACCAGAGGGTTTTGATCCCCTGACCTCCAGTAGACGTCCCCAACTCTCCAACGACCAGCACTGTAAGGACTGAGCCTTATTCCCGACCTGATCTCGTGGGGGATGTAGCCCATGTCGGCGAGGAAACTGCTTAACTTTCTGATGCCTTCTGGCGGGCATGCTGTGTCCGGGTGCATCTGTCTGTCTGTCATCTGTCTCCACTCCATGAAGATGTAAGGCACTTTGATAGAGGAGAAGAACTGTGACGCCGCGGCTAGAGCCTTGCATTCGTAGCCCTCTGTGGAGCATCAATGGAGATATTAGATGTCATACAAGACAATTATCACATTTTTTACAAACTTAAACTTCCATTACAAAGGAGAGTAACTCTAAATAATTCTGATTACTTCATCGATTTTATCTTCTCGGTAGAACATTTTTGTGTGGCCGGCACATTGCATCTGCCTCCATTAAATGTTCGTAGCAAACTCTAAAGAAAGGCGCTGAACTTAGTGACATTATCACATACCTTATATTACCTATGTCCATTTTTTGTATCTTACCTATAATGGCCACAGTTGTTATCTTACCTATGTCCAGTTTGATTATAACGTCTTTTGTATTGACAACGTAAAGCAGGTCATCTAGTGTCAGTGTAGGAATCAGGCACTGATTGCCCCTATAGCTTGACCACAGCTGGTCACATGTGTCCAGTACTTGGATCCCACCCTGGTTGTCATCACTGTCCGACATGCTCACGTTCCTGTGTCTGTCCGACAAGGCGTTGGCCAGCAATATTATGTTTTCGTTCCAGCGGTCTGTTCGGACCCCTGCTATGAATCTTTGAAGGTTCTCAGTCTGTGGCTCGAGGGCAACGACTCTGTGCCCCATGGCTGCAGCCAACAAGCTATAATAGCCAAGGTTTGCCCCCACGTCGATGACAGTGGCCTGCGGGACTCGATCCAGGGCCGTCTGGAATGCCTGGGTGATGTAGGGCTCCCATATCCCACTGGTCAGCAGTGAGCTTGAGATGTACTTGTCTCTCTCCGGGGGGTACACGCATATAGTGAAACTGGGAGAAGTCTTAGACGCGACACAGGTCGAGGGTGTAGCGTTCGGTTGATTGACATGTGTGTGCGCCGCTTTGAGTTCAATGACCCTGAACCGACCTGGAAGAGAGGGGTGGGTGTCGAAGATGTGGAAAAGTTGCCGTTGATTTGAGGGGAATCCGTGGGCGCCATCCTCACGTGATGAGAGTAGGGGGCGCAAGGTCTCGTCGACGACCAGGTCGTCCGGCCATAGGTTGACGGCCAGGTGCAAGATTAACGTGACCACCAAGACAAGAATGGTCGTCGTGCAAGCTGGCAGAGCAAAAATATAAGTTAATATTTGCATTAATTTGGGGTTAAAATATATTTCTTCAGCTTAATTTTTAAGAACTCGAGCTAAAGAAAATTTCAAAGGTTGTTAGGTTGTTAGGGGTAAAACAAAGTTAACTTTTCAAATACATCAATGACATCCCTTGAGAATGTTTTCTTTGCAAAATGGTCGTGAAGTTGGATTGACTCGCACCCTGCCCCCTGTACCCAACTCAGACACGCCCCTGTACCCAACTGAGACACGCCCCTGTACCCAACTCAGTCACCCTGCCCCCTGTACCCAACTCAGACACCCTGCCCCCTGTACCCAACTCAGACACCCTGCCCCCTGTACCCAACTCAGACAACCTGACCTTCAGGAAGTGGTCGAATAGTTTACCGAGTATCTATAAAGGCGTTCTTTCAGACAATGACTAACTCATAATTTACCAAAAGTACCATTGTCTGATTATGTTTTTTTTACATATTCTATTTAAATATATTTGAATTTTTTACGCTTCTAAATAGGTTTGCCAGATGTCCGGTTTTTAACCGGACTGTCCAGTATTATCGTTATTTGTCCAGTTAAAAAATTGAAGCAATACCGGACATGCATGTGTCCGGTATTTTCAATTTTCTTAGTATTTTCTTTATATCAATACACTAGTAGGCTTTTTTAAGCAATCTTAAAATATTCTGATTATAGAATCGACCGTTTGACTAATTACGTTACGCATCGAAATTTGCAATTCTGATTGTAATAAAAAACACAGCCAATAGCTATTTTTTAACCAAACATAACGCGATTTGAGATTTGCGATTGAGGAGAATGATCAAATCAATACTTTCTTTGATAAAATAAACACAATAATTGGGTTTATTGTGATTTTGGGTAAGAATGACTTAATATTTTCTTAAATTTAATTAAATATTCAAAACTGTGATTTTTGTATACATTTAAATTGCTTTATTCTTAGCAAAGGTTGGTGCGTCGTTTTCTGTGGTTATTTACATTTTACTCCTTGATACGGCTTTCCCGTGACTAGTCGGCCTGTCGATGATCCCGATACGGCATACATAAGGTGACCAGACGTCCCGATTGCAGACTTCATGTCCCGCTAAAGCAAGGGTCGGGAAACTTTTTGTCTTAGAGAGCCATAAACACAACATATTTTGAAAAGTAATTCCGTGAGAGCCATAGACTCTACATTATGTTTAAAACTAAAAATTCAAGTAAATAAGAGCATTTTGTGTAATTTTAACACTAAACTTACAATAATTATGTCGCTGAATTCCTTTAAATAACATTTTTATGCTGTTTTTTTTTAATTTTCAATTAATATTATGTAAATCAAATGAGTCTGAATAAACGTTGCTGTTTTTTTAAAAATTATTTTTTTAATCATGTATTTATTTTATTATATAAACGAACATTTGTATGAGAGCCAGATGCAGCCATCAATAGAGCCACATCTGGCTCGCGAGCCATGGTTTCCCGACCCCTGCGCTAAAGTGACCACACGTCCCGATTTTTGCTCCAGAAACCTGGGAGGGGATCTCCCCCCCCCCTCCGTGGATCCCCGTCTCGCTTTGCCCCACGGAAAATCTGGTCACCTTAGAAAAAAAAACGACACTAGTGACCGGTATTTTTGAGACAGCCATCTGGCAACCCTACTTCTAAAACATACTTTGTTATTATTTCCGCCAAGTATTGAAACAGCCAGACCAACTGTTGTGGGTGATTAACAATTCCACCGATATTGTAAATAGAGGTAAAATCAATACTAACTAATAACGTGACAGCCATTACCCAAGTAGCCAAGGAATTAAAGTTGTCATAAAAAGAACAAGACGCCAATAGAATTTAATCAAATAATTTTATGTCTTCCAATAAGATGAATGGAGTGTTCCCAGTGTCCATGTTCTCGGGGTCTCATAACTGTCGTGGCTCATATGAACCATGTGACATTCAGCACTTTCATGGCTCTCACATCAACTTATGGCTATCACTTCATTCATGGCTCTTACTTCACACAATGCTCACATTTCACACATGGCTCTCACTTCACTTATGGCTCTTACTTCACTTATGGCTCTTACTTCACTTATGGCTCTTACTTCACTTATGGCTCTTACTTCACTTATGGCTCTTACTTCACTTATGGCTCTTACTTCAATCATGGCTCTTACTTCACTTATGACTCTTAATTCACTTATGGCTTTTACTTCACTTATGGCTCTTACTTCACTCATGGCTCTTACTTCATTTATGGCTCTTACTTCACTCATGGCTCTTACTTCACTTATGGCTCTTACTTCACTTATGGCTCTTACTTCACTTATGGCTCTTACTTCACTCATTGCTCTTACTTCACTCATGGCTCTTACTTCACTCATGGCTCTTACTTCACTCATGGCTCTTACTTCACTTATGGCTCTTACTTCACACATGGCTCTCACTTCACTTATGGCTCTTACTTCACTCATTGCCCTTATTCCACTCACGGCGCTGCTATAATCATTTAACCTAATAAAAA
This sequence comes from Ampullaceana balthica, assembly GCA_944989445.1. Taxonomy (NCBI): domain Eukaryota; kingdom Metazoa; phylum Mollusca; class Gastropoda; family Lymnaeidae; genus Ampullaceana; species Ampullaceana balthica. Next base: position 139,863 of record CALYLW010000790.1, on the reverse strand, counting down.
AACCGATTAACGTGTTAACATAAAATGCCTCCGATGTGAGCTGATTACTTTAAACTTTAAACTTATTATACTGCAATGCTGTAAATAATTGTCATGCTTTTGTCTCAGTGAGTTTGGTTCAGCTGAATAGAGTTAATAAGTATTAGACGCAATCTTTAGTCTCATCTATTTTTGGTGCACTATGTTTTGGTTTTACGGTTAAGAATTAGTAGTTTATATATTTATTATTAAAAAGTTTTTTTTTAAACTCCGCTCATTGCTTTTTATTGCTAACAATTAGATAAAATAAATAAATATCCGAGCAAATTAAAAGCCAAACAGTCACTACAAGGAGAGCAATTTTATAATAATTAAAAGTTCCTTTTAAAAAGATATGTATTTCCAGAGTTGTATAAAAACATCTGTCAAGCTATATAAGTGACAAATTAATGTGTACATCTGTCAAGTTATTAAAGTGAAAAATTAATGTGTACATCGGTCAAGTTATAACAATGAAAAATTAATGTGTACATATGTCACGTTACTAAAGTGACAAATTAATTTGTACATCTGTCAAGTTACTAAAGTGACAAATTAATGTGTACATCTTAGTGACGTCTGTAGCACCGATTTAAGGAAAAATGCATATGTAAGAAAACACCGACAACTTTCTACATCTATATTTGAAAGATTTTTAGGATTATTTTTTTGCCTAATAACTTTAAAATAAATTACGTCGCAGGAAATATGGCACTGAAAATTGACCAATCCGCTAGAAAGCAAATTTCCTGTATACGATCAATCATTCCACCCCTGGCATGTGGCCACCACTTGACCATTTATGTTAAATCACCTGCGTGCTTATGGATTTCAAGGAGAAATAAAACCTTTGCAACAGAGCTACGTTGAAATTGTTGAATTTGTGAACAAGGATTTAAATCAAATTATTAAGTAGCCGCTAGGCCTTTTCCCTTGCGTTCTCTAGTTCTTAAAACTTTATTTTAGGAAAGCCGCCCTCAATGAACTCACATAGTTTCAGAGGTAACACACATCACATTTCAGTGTTGATTCAGAGGTAACTCTTCTCACGTTTCAGTGTTGTTTCAGAGGTAACTCTTCTCACATTTCAGTGATGTTTCAGAGGTAACTCTTCTCACACTTTTGTGTAGCAATCATAGCAGGGCCCTAAACAAAATACCCAATCTTTTGTGTAGCAATCATAGCAGGACCCTAAACGATATACCCAATCTTTTTGTGTAGCATTCATAGCAGGGCCCTAAACAAAATACACAATCTTTTTGTGTAGCAATCATAGCAGGACCCTAAACAAAATACCCAATCTTTTTGTGTAGCAATCATAGCAGGGCCCTAAACAAAATACCCAATCTTTTTGTGTAGCAATCATAGCAGGACCCTAAACAAAATACCCAATCTTTTTGTGTAGCAATCATAGCAGGACCCTAAACGATATACCCAATCTTTTTGTGTAGCAATCATAGCAGGACCCTAAACGATATACCCAATCTTTTTGTGTAGCAATCATAGCAGGGCCCTAAACAAAATACCCAATCTTTTTGTGTAGCAATCATAGCAGGACCCTAAACGATATACCCAATCTTTTTGTGTAGCAATCATAGCAGGGCCCTAAGCAAAATACCCAATCTTTTTGTGTAGCAATCATAGCAGGACCCTAAACAAAATACCCAATCTTTTTGTGTAACAATCATAGCAGGACCCTAAACGATATACCCAATCTTTTTGTGTAGCAATCATAGCAGGACCCTAAACGATATACCCAATATTTTTGTGTAGCAATCATAGCAGGGCCCTAAACAAAATACCCAATCTTTTTGTGTAGCAATCATAGCAGGACCCTAAACGATATACCCAATCTTTTTGTGTAGCAATCATAGCAGGGCCCTAAACAAAATACCCAATCTTTTTGTGTAGCAATCATAGCAGGACCCTAAACAAAATACCCAATCTTTTTGTGTAGCAATCATAGCAGGGCCCTAAACAAAATACCCAATCTTTTGGGTAGCAGTCATAGCAGGGCCCTAAACAAAATACCCAATCTTTTTGTGTAGCAATCATAGCAGGGCCCTAAACAAAATACCCAATCTTTTTGTCTAGCAATCATAGCAGGGCCCTAAACAAAATACCCAATCTTTTTGTGTAGCAATCATAGCAGGGCCCTAAACAAAATACCCAATCTTTTTGTGTAGCAATCATAGCAGGGCCCTAAACAAAATACCCAATCTTTTTGTGTAGCAATCATAGCAGGGCCCTAAACAAAATACCCAATCTTTTTGTGTAGCAATCATAGCAGGGCCCTAAACAAAATACCCAATCTTTTTGTGTAGCAATCATAGCAGGGCCCTAAACAAAATACCCAATCTTTTTGTGTAGCAATCATAGCAGGGCCCTAAACAAAATACCCAATCTTTTTGTGTAGCAATCATAGCAGGGCCCTAAACAAAATACCCAATCTTTTTGTGTAGCAATCATAGCAGGGCCCTAAACAAAATACCCAATCTTTTTGTGTAGCAATCATAGCAGGGCCCTAAACAAAATACCCAATCTTTTTGTGTAGCAATCATAGCAGGGCCCTAAACAAAATACCCAATCTTTTTGTGTAGCAATCATAGCAGGGCCCTAAACAAAATACCCAATCTTTTTGTGTAGCAATCATAGCAGGGCCCTAAACAAAATACCCAATCTTTTTGTGTAGCAATCATAGCAGGGCCCTAAACAAATATACCCAATCTTTTTGTGTAGCAATCATAGCAGGGCCCTAAACAAAATACCCAATCTTTTTGTGTAGCAATCATAGCAGGACCCTAAACGAAAATACCCAATCTTTTTGTGTAGCAATCATAGCAGGGACCCTAAACAAATATACCCAATCTTTTTGTGTAGCAATCATAGCAGGGCCCTAAACAAAATACCCAATCTTTTTGTGTAGCAATCATAGCAGGGCCCTAAACAAAATACCCAATCTTTTTGTGTAGCAATCATAGCAGGACCCTAAACAAAATACCCAATCTTTTTGTGTAGCAATCATAGCAGGGCCCTAAACAAAATACCCAATCTTTTTGTGTAGCAATCATAGCAGGGCCCTAAACAAAATACCCAATCTTTTTGTGTAGCAATCATAGCAGGGCCCTAAACAAAATACCCAATCTTTTTGTGTAGCAATCATAGCAGGGCCCTAAACAAAATACCCAATCTTTTTGTGTAGCAATCATAGCAGGGCCCTAAACAAAATACCCAATCTTTTTGTGTAGCAATCATAGCAGGGCCCTAAACAAAATACCCAATCGTTTTTGTGTAGCAATCATAGCAGGGCCCTAAACAAAATACCCAATCTTTTTGTGTAGCAATCATAGCAGGGCCCTAAACAAAATACCCAATCTTTTTGTGTAGCAATCATAGCAGGGCCCTAAACAAAATACCCAATCTTTTTGTGTAGCAATCATAGCAGGGCCCTAAACAAAATACCCAATCTTTTTGTGTAGCAATCATAGCAGGGCCCTAAACAAAATACCCAATCTTTTTGTGTAGCAATCATAGCAGGGCCCTAAACAAAATACCCAATATTTTTGTGTAGCAATCATAGCAGGGCCCTAAACAAAATACCCAATCTGTTTGTGTAGCAATCATAGCAGGGCCCTAAACAAAATACCCAATCTTTTTGTGTAGCAATCATAGCAGGGCCCTAAACATCATTCCCACCATCTTTGTTTTCGCATTCAAGCTTATACCCTGCCTTTCACCATCGTCTCAGCACAGACACCGAGGAGCAGCCCCTCATTTATTGGGTATTGATCCAACATACCACATCAGAATTTCCATGATCTCATGCCCCTCTCTACTTTCTCTATCTTAAATATGGACAAGACATATGTGGGTGAATGTTTAAAAAAAAACTGTTCATTTCCAACAGGTTAAACTCAGAAAATTCTGCATCAGCCAGATTATAAAACACAAACTACAATAATATTGTCTTTAAGAGTAGAGAGTAGAGATAATAACAAAGCTTCTAGGATCTTTCTGTTAAGGCGTGCATGAATTAAGATTACCTTTTCATTATTTTATTTCAGACATTTTCTTTCTAATTTATTAATAATTTATATTTTTTGTTACTTACATACTTTTCCCACGTATTATTATCATTTATTTAGACGTGCATACGGAAACAAGGTTTTTCTTCCTTATTTCTTGCATAGCAGAACGAATTCGCCGAGTTACATCACAAAATTTGGGAGCCATGGAATTACCGCGACTTAAACGATTTCGCTAAATAATGAAATAATACTTAACAGGATATACATGAGGACCTCAAGGGAAGAAACGGCTATGTGACATTTTTGATTTTTTTCTGATAGAAGATCATAAATAGAATGCTCTGAATGGCGTTTTATGCAACAATTATGTCTTTGACCCAATTAAAAATTCAAAGCTATTTAATTAATTTAAAAGAAATCTGTATAATTTGGAACTTTTAAACTTGAATATCTCAAAACTATAAAAATGTGACATTGCCTTTTCTTACAACCACTTAAAAACAGATTCATGAATGACGTATACACCAGCTCCAAGTGAACAGGGCTATAATATGATAATTAAAATAATTAATCTAAATTAATCGATTAATTATCTTATTAATCGATTAGTAACTTTCAGGATTTATACACGAAAAGACATTGTAGGTCCAAAATTTCCAGAATTCATTTCTCATATACTGTGGTACCTCGGTATAGTCTGCTTTGGTATAAGTCCAACTTGGTCTATGTCCTGTTTGGACGCGAAACTTTTTGCTTGGTATACGACCTTTGTTTGGAATACGACCTATTTTATGGGGTCGTCCATAAATGATGCAACGCAATTTTGGCTGATCCCACCCCACCCCCTCGTCACACGTCGTCACAAAAAAGTTAACCCTCCCCCCTTTTTTTAAATATGACGTCACAAAGTTTTACCCCTCCTCCTCATAAGAACCGTATGTCCTTTTGGAAATGAGCATGTTTCAAATCAATTTATTGTCATTTAAATATGTATTATTAGTTAAGTGTAAGGCTGCACTCTAATATCGTAACACGCGTGAAGCCATTTAAAACGCCTTTAAATAAATTGTAAGCAATCAAATATTTAAGTGGAACTTTTATTTAAAGTTGCGCGCTTTGATGTGAGGTCACAGTTCTAAAACACCCCCTCCCCCCCTAGGTGTGTGACGTCATCTATGGACGCCTCCTATGTGTCCAAATGACACATCCGGCATACCTAGCATGTAGTGATCACAGCACACCGTGCGACGACAGCACACCGTGCGAAGTGTGTTAGTAGCATTTGCTATGATACAGTATACGATTCGCGCAAAGACCCTAGCATGTAGTGATCACAGCACACCGTGCGATGACAGCACACCGTGCGAAGTGTGTTAGTAGCAGTTGCTGTGATACAGTATACGATTCGCGCAAAGACCCTAGCATGTAGTGATCACAGCACACCGTGCGATGACAGCACACCGTGCGAAGTGTGTTAGTAGCAGTTGCTGTGATACAGTATACGATTCGCGCAAAGACCCTAGCATGTAGTGATCACAGCACACCGTGCGATGACAGCACACCGTGCGATGACAGCACACCGTGCGAAGTGTGTTAGTAGCAGTTGCTATGATACAGTATACGATTCGCGCAAAGACCCTAAATTGTCACGTGGTTTTATGTTTTTCTTGTAATTTTTTTTAAGTAAACTCACTTATCATGAGTTCTGAGAAAGTTAATGAGAGGAGCCAAGCAACGATAATTTAATATTATGCAGTGTTTAGATTATTTGATACGTCAACGTTAATAAATGTATAAATATATAAAAATAACAATATGTTTTTTTTCATTGGTACTGATTAGTCATTTCCCCTCTATTTCTTATAGTAAAAATACGTTTGGTATACGTCCTTTTTGGTATAGGTCAAAGTGTTTGGAACGGATTATGGACGTATACCGTATACCGAGGTTCCACTGTATATGTTATGTGGCTAACTGTAACCTATAAACAAAACAGAAAAACTTCAAAAGTTTCTGAGCAAACAAATAGACAAACAGACGAATAGACACAACTGCACTTAATGTCTAGTAAAGGGGATGCCATGTCAATAATGTGCCATTACTTAATCAGATTGAACGTCCTCCAAGCATTGAACTCCACTACTTAACAGGAATTTTCAGGTTGGCTAAAACTAACATAAACAGAAATCCATTTAATTAGATCTTCGCTCCACATGACTGCGTTCATCAGCTACCAGTCTCTACGGTGCTGGTCACGCTTGAGTTCACCCGTGGCTATCGATTGATGGTGGGGGGGATGCTAATCAAGGACACGGGAATGGTTTACTGTGTGTACAATCAAGGACACGGGAATGGTTTACTATGTGTACAATGAAGGACACGGGAATGGTTTACTATGTGTACAATCAAGGACACGGGAATGGTTTACTATGTGTACAATCAAGGACACGGGAATGGTTTACTATGTGTACAATCAAAGACACGGGAATTGTTTACTATGTGTACAATCAAAGACACGGGAATGTTTACTATGTGTACAATCAAGGACACGGGAATGGTTTACTATGTGTACAATCAAGGACACGGGAATGGTTTTCTATGTGTACAATCAAGGACACGGGAATGGTTTTCTATGTGTACAATCAAGGACACGGGAATAATTTACAATGGGAAAAAAGGACTCGTGGAATGGTGTACTATGGGAGCAGTATACAGTGTGAAGAGATAAGGAATAAAAGGAACAACTTTTACTCCTTTATAATTATAAGTATACTAAACGTTAAAAAAAAGGCAAAGAGCAATTTTCGAATACAAACTTAGACCTTGAGTCAAACGCAGCTTCCTGGGTCAGAAATACTTGGGGAAGACTTAAACATATCTGTCTGATACAGAAATACTTGGGGAAGGTGTAGACATATCTGTCTGATACAGAAATACTTGGGGAAGGTGTAAACATATCTGTCTGATACTGAAATACTTGGGGAAGACGTAAAGATATCTGTCTGATACTGAAATACTTGGGGAAGGTGTAAACATATCTGTCTGTTACAGAAATACTTGGGGAAGGTGTAAACATATCTGTCTGATACAGAAATACTTGGGGAAGGTGTAAACATATCTGTGTGATACAGAAATACTTGGGGAAGGTGTAAAAATATCTGTCTGATACAGAAATACTTGGGGAAGGTGTAAACATATCTGTCTGATACTGAAATACTTGGGGAAGACGTAAAGATATCTGTCTGATACTGAAATACTTGGGGAAGGTGTAAACATATCTGTCTGATACTGAAATACTTGGGGAAGGTGTAAACATATCTGTCTGATACTGAAATACTTGGGGAAGGTGTAAACATATCTGTCTGATACAGAAATACTTGGGGAAGGTGTAAACATATCTGTCTGATACTGAAATACTTGGGGAAGACGTAAAGATATCTGTCTGATACTGAAATACTTGGGGAAGGTGTAAACATATCTGTCTGATACTGAAATACTTGGGGAAGGTGTAAACATATCTGTCTGATACAGAAATACTTGGGGAAGGTGTAAACATATCTGTCTGATACTGAAATACTTGGGGAAGACGTAAAGATATCTGTCTGATACTGAAATACTTGGGGAAGGTGTAAACATATCTGTCTGATACAGGAATACTTGTGAAAGACGTAAACATATCTGTCTGATACTGAAATACTTGGGGAAGACGTAAAGATATCTGTCTGATACTGAAATACTTGGGGAAGACGTAAAGATATCTGTCTGATACTGAAATACTTGGGGAAGACGTAAAGATATCTGTCTGATACTGAAATACTTGGGGAAGACGTAAAGATATCTGTCTGATACTGAAATACTTGTGAAAGACGTAAACATATATGTCTGATACTGAAAGAAAACATATCTAACTGATACTAATATTTTACATTTGAAAACAAATTCACAAAACAAATGTTTTGATGTGATAAAGATTTTTAGTAGATAGATGTCATGCAAACAGTGTATGTATGAGCCTGACAAACAATGTTCCATTTAAGCTGCGTGGATGCGCGGCCGCGCAGATATCTGACCGATGCCGCGCAGCAGTTTAGAATTACCGCGCAGTAACTTTTGTCAAATATTGGACAAAATATGGATGTTGTGCAGCTTTCCACACGAGCTTTTTCTACGTTGCACACGGACAAACGAACCTTAGAGGGAACATTGCTGACAAGACGTCACTACACAAAGAACGTATCGGCAAATGGCCTTCTTCAACTAGCAAATACAAAGACTTTTAAACTTTGTCGACCTTGTTGGATTAATTTTTTTGCGCATTTCATAAATAAGTCGAATAATTATTAAAAAAAGTAATTATATTAATTCTTGCGAGAGTGCGAATGTCTAATGAGAACGTTCTTATTTGACGTGGTTTAATAGAAGGGTGGCAAATAAATGAATTGCATGTTCTTTTCATTTCGTCATTCAGTTGCATTTTATTTTTAAATCCCTTATATTAACTTCACCGCCGTCTCGTCATCTCTGTCTGTCTTTGGCGGGCGGAAAAACAAAAGTAAAAAATGACCCATTTCCCGTGATTCGATTGAGCTGAAATGTGGCACACGGACCCGTCTCACCTAACAATGCATCGTGTCTAAATTTCAGATGGATCGAACGTACCGTAATTAAATTAATGCATTTTTAGTTTATCCTTATATAACGTATGTAATTCAAATTCACGGTTTGTTATTGTTTCTTTTCCCACGTGAGAGTTTGAGTTGACGCTGGACGTCGACCCATCGAAGTACCGGTGTGCTTTTGTTTACATTTTACGTGTCACGCTGAGCTCGGTCAAGCGATCGGTGACCAGACTTTTCCCCATCCCCCCCCTCACCCACCCCTTCCCAGGGTTATGAAGCAAAGTTGAGTTAAGACAGATTCAGTCTGTAAATGTTTGTCGTGTTTGAAAATAATCAATACTGTTAGTTATGTCTCATATATAAGGGATTTATAGTCAAAAACTTTGTTTTTACGGGTTTGTTTTATTACATTTTATATGTATATAGTTTTATCTTTAATTTAAAATATTTATACGGGGTGTCCTAACTACACGTTTTTAAACTAACTAAAATCCATAAATGTTTTTTTTTCTTTCAGGGCTTAATTTAAGTGCATTTACAACAACAGCTTAGTCACATCTTCAAAACATGACTTTCTGTTCTATTTCTGTCACATGACTGATCACAAGCGTCTTAATAATTTATATCTAGACCGCTTGCTCCCAGATTCATAAACTCCTTTACACAAGAAATGACTGAACACTGCTAACGGAAACAAACTTTAATGGCCGAACCCTTTTTCAACAACCCTATCACCACTCAACTCTCTAACCTTCTACACACATTCCTATGACGTCAACAAAACAACTCCATTTTGCACGCTTTCGCACCCACTAAATAATAACACTAACACAACCACCAAACACACCACCGTGCGCAGCTCACAAGTTATAGGGGGAAATTGGTCATTCGTGACAGACTGTCTGTTCTATTTCTGTCACATGAATGTCTGGTCTATTTCTGTCACATGATGGTCTGTTATAATTATGTCACATGACTGTCTGTTCTATTCCTGTCTTGACGCGGTTAATAATTTGTTTTTTTATTCGTGCACAATGAAGATATAAAATGTTGTCATTCCATGAACCACGAGGCAAAAGTATTACGGACACAAAAAGTGGGAGGAGGTGGTTAAGATTAAGAACAAATTATTTTAAAGAAATTTTTAATAGACTGAAATAATAAAATAATGTTTAGGCTGCAACTCTGGGAGTCTGGGAAAGGGAGTGCCTGGAAGGATATTGTTTTTAAAAAAAATGCAAGCGCTCCTCTGACAGGCGAATCGTTTGATTGACCTCAATCAACCTTAGACTGGGATCACCAGGTCCGAAACCGACGTTTTACATCGGGTTTTAATCACGAACAATTGAAGGCGAGCCACGTTGACTAGATCAATTATGGGCTACTGGCCGGCAGCGGCCACTTGGAGCTATCCGGAGTGACTCTAATGAGTCGAGACAAATGCCAGAGGCAGTGGGTGGAATTGAGGAGGTGAGTTCTTCAACGTCGATAATAACATTCTGGAGAGTCCTTCACCTTGCTATGATTAAAATGCTGATCTATTTTACCACGTTTTAAAATCCTTTATATTAACTCGTGGTGTCTGCTTGCGCCCTTGATTGCTTGCTTGCTTGCTTGTCGCCAAAACTTTTGATCAATTTTTAACCCACTTGCTCGTTAGCTAGCGAGCTGAAATTTTGCAGGCAGTTTCGTACCGATGATAAAAACAATGTATAAAAATTTCAGATATATCGCATGTACCGTAATGAAATTATTGATTTTTTAGATTATTTTATTTATTCCTATGTATCATGCTATTTTTTAGATAGAGCGTCGCGGTGCGTATTATATTGAACAACCTTTCTGTCGCGCAATAAGGTGCGTATTTTATTGACAACTCTTTTTATAAACATATTCCTGATCGGTGCGCATTATATTAAACATGTTTTACGACACAACTACAATTTTGTATTTTTGGATGGTCTTGCGCTTCGTATTATAATGAACATTCTTTTAGTTACGTCTCATACATAAAGGATTTATAGTCAAAAACTTGGTTTTTTACGATTTTCTTATTATTAACTTGCTTTCGTGTCTGTCTGTCTGTCCGCAATTTTTCGAATTTGCCAACGTAAAATTGAACCACTTCTGATCGTCCTAAATTTTACCACCGATAGATCTTGGATGACAATACATTGTGTCAAAATACGCGAAAATGTCAAAACGTGGAGCGGGCGCTTATGAGGTTTAACATATGCAGTTCACTCATTCTCTCACTTATAGATCTCTCCTTTTCCTTCTCAATTATAAATCTTTACTTTTTATACCAAACACCCGCCCCAGGTTTTTAGTAATATTAAATCAAAGTACTTGAACATGTAAGTTTTAAATTATTTTCTTCTTTTTAGTCCACTTATAAATACGTGTTTTTTGTTAAATCCTTTTTACCTTCATTTTGTAACACTTTGAATGTAAGATTGTTTTTTCGACACTTGGAAAATATGATTTTTTGTCAATAATTTGAATGTATGACTTAATATGACTTTTATATGACTTTTCTTTTACCCAATCGCTAACTTTTATGTTTCCATATGGCCACCATCATCCATGCGTCTTTATGGCCACCTTTCACCAGTTTTCATGTCTCCTTTTTGGCCACCTTTCATGTCTCCTTTTTGGCCACCTTTCATGTCTCCTTTTTGGCCACCTTTCGTTTCTTCTTTTGGCCACCTGTCCCGTCTACCAATGACCACCTTTCATGTCTCCTTTTGGCCACCTTTCACGTCTACCTATGACCACCTTTCATGTCTCCTTTTGGCCACCTTTCACGTCTACCTATGACCACCTTGCGTGTCTCCTTTTGGCCACCTTTCATGTCTCCTTTTGGCCACCTTTCATGTCTCCTTTTGGCCACCTTTCACGTCTACCTATGACCACCTTTCATGTCTCCTTTTGGCCACCTTTCACGTCTACCAATGACCACCTTTCATGTCTCCTTTTGGCCACCTTTCATGTCTCATTTTGGCCACCTTTCACGTCTACCTATGGCCACCTTTCATGTCTCCTTTTGGCCACCTTTCATGTCTTCTTATGCCAGTTTTAATGTGTCCTACAGGCCACTTTTAGTTCTCAACTTAGGTCTGCCGTTATGGCTACTATGTTATATTTATTGTCATTTATCTTTCCCTGTAGAACAAACTGATATTGCATTAAACGCTTTTAAAAATTCTCAAAATAGTTCTGTGTACAAGAAATAAATTATGTACATTACACTACAATTAAATAACTTTCCTTAAAAACAGTATAAATATTCCGAAATAATGAGGTCAAAGTTCAAATTATTTATATCTTGTGCCATAGACGCCCTGAAAGTCAAGGACACAGTGCACTCATTGAATGATGACGTTTCCATGGAGTTTGTGTTATTAAACTTTTGTCATTTAGAAATGTTTACTTTCAATGTCTCGATCAGATGTCAAAGTTCTTCAGTTAACATTTCCTTTTTGATGGTTAACATCATACTCGCTGGTAAAATTTCTTCAGTTGCATTTGGTTTATGCCATGTTCTCAGCTAAATTGTCTTCTTTGAATCTAGCTTTTGCCATGGTCTGTAGTTAGCTTTCCAAACATATCCTTTCTCATCATCTTCCAAATGTTGCTTTCCCAGCAGATTATTCTGGCTCAGTTATATCACCCTATTGATCTAATTTCATTTGGACAGGAATTTTAGTTTAAACAAATGTCAGTTAGCTTTTTGGTTTAAACACGCATCGTTTCTCTCTGTCTCTGACTCTCTCTCTCTCTCTCTCTCTCTCTCTCTCTCTCTCTCTCTCTCTCTCTCTCTCTCTCTCACACACACACACACACACACCCACACACACACACACACACTAGATGTGCTGCACAAAATAAATGTTTGTACACCATGTACGGGTCACATGTCCAGTGTTGTTTGTACAACATGTACGGGTGACATGTCCAGTGTTGTTTGTACAACATGTACGGGTCACATGTCCAGTGTTGTTTGTACACCATGTACGGGTGACATGTCCATTGTTGTCCAATCGAGACGATGAAAAAACAAACCATCAAATCAATTAACCTTTTTAACAACTTTAGATATCCTTCTGTTTATCCCATCTTTGTTTTCGCTGCTACCCATGTTTAAAAACAAAATAATAAATTATTACACAAGCAATAATAATACATTCATAACTGGCCACTTGTTCATGTGAGAATCATAATCCTTAAACACGGTGCTTAACAAAACATCGGCCCATTCATCGCCTGCCATAAGATGTGACGTAGAGTTTATCAACAATATCACAGAGCGCTTTTAAAAAATCTGTTTCTACATCTTACTCCCCACCGTCCAAACAATTAATTATACGTGGGGCATCTCGTGTTGGGAGAACGAAAACAAATAACGTGTGATTACCTCCTCCCCCCCTCCCGGGCCGTAATCAGAGGCTTTGATGATCCTCACGCGATAGATGGAATTTATTATTATCTTCCGTAATGCAATATATGATTATCTTCGGTAGCCTGCGTCGAGGTTCGATTAAACTGAAAACCCTGTTCATTAGAATAACATCGCAAGAACAATAACTCATTGTGGACGACTCCACACACACACACACACACACACACACAAGCACGCACGCACGCACGCACGAAGGAACGCACGCACGCACGCACACAAATCAGGATAATCCATGTGCTGGACGGGGCACAGCACAAAAATAAAAATCTCATGTGCTATTAACATATTGAAAGTTGTAACAATCTTATTTTTCATTCTCAGAAATATATATCATGTAATCATAACCACCCCCACGACCTCTGAGGAATAGTTCAAGACTTGAAAATATTGACATCCAATACCTCATTTGTCAACATGTGACGTCTATGTATCAATCTACTTTCTCCAAGCTTTAATTATTTTTTTTTATGTTTCCTTTGGAAACCCCGACTTCCTGCAATGATTGAAAGTTGGCATTTGTCTATTCTCCTTACCTTTACATACATAATTCTCCGCCATAAAACGCATTCATTTAGCTAAAAGGCGTGCAGTAATTATTGCTTCAGCGCTGAGAATAAACACAACCATCTATCAGGCCCATGCAAACTAGTCTGATCGATACAATCTCGATTGTGGTAAGGGAGGAAACGTTGTTTTAACAGGGTTGAGGCCCCGTGTTTTACAAGATAGGCAAGGGAGACTAACGGAAGGAGATACCATGTCTTACTAAAAAATATGGCAAGGGAGTTTAATAGAAGGAATTACCATGTGTTGATAGATGGGCAGGGGAATCTAAAGAAAAGAGATTACATGCTTTAATAGATAGCAGTGAAGCTAACGGAACAAGATTCCATCTTTGACGAGATTACCTACGGCTATTTGTGGAAGGAGATTCTGTGTTTGTGAACCATGATGTGGAGGACATTAATGTAGGACGTGTTGTGTCAAAGAACATGATTGGATGGTTTCTGTCTTCTGCGGACATTTGTAAGATGTTGATAATTGAAAGACGTTGTGTAAGGGATGTGAGAAAATTTTAGTTGTTTTCAGGAATAACAAAATTTCAGAGACCCTAGATGGGCAGGGGTCAGTAGGCATCACGTAAGTAAACTCCAACCGTCATGAACATAAGCAGAGATAGCAAGATTATTGATACGATTTATTCGTTAGCTGTAGTCATAACACATTCTGGAAGTGTCTGGAAACATCTTTGAATAATGGCCGACTATTGACTACACGGTGGCGATGGACAATATCATTCAACGAATCCTCGAGGTTCAAGAGAATGTTTTGTGATAAAATATAAAATATATTGGTAGCCAAGAAATTGAAAGCACCAGGATTAACTGGAATGAAAGGCTCAGACGTAGACGAATGGTAAGGGGGAACGGTAAGGGGGAATGGTAAGTGGGAATGTAAGGGGGAATGGTAAGGGGGAATGGTAAGAGGGAATGGTAAGAGGGAACGGTAAGGGGGAATGGTAAGAGGGAACGGTAAGAGGGAACTGTAAGAGGGAATGGTAAGAGGGAATGGTAAGAGGGAATGTAAGAGGGAATGGTAAGAGGGAATGTAAGAGGGAATGTAAGAGGAATGGTAAGAGGGAATGGTAAGAGGGAACTGTAAGAGGGAATGGTAAGAGGGAATGGTAAGCGGGAACTGTAAGAGGGAATGGTAAGAGGGAATGGTAAGAGGGAATGGTAAGAGGGAATGTAAGAGGGAACTGTAAGAGGGAATGGTAAGAGGGAATGGTAAGAGGGAATGGTAAGAGGGAATGGTAAGAGGGAATGGTAAGAGGGAATGGTAAGAGGGAATGGTAAGAGGGAATGGTAAGAGGGAATGTAAGAGGGAATGTAAGAGGAATGGTAAGAGGGAATGGTAAGAGGGAATGGTAAGAGGGAAATGGTAAGAGGGAATGGTAAGAGGGAATGGTAAGAGGGAACGGTAAGAGGGAACGGTAAGAGGGAACTGTAAGAGGGAATGGTAAGAGGGAATGGTAAGAGGGAATGGTAAGAGAGAACTGTAATATGGAACTGTAAGAGGGAATGGTAAGAGGGAATGGTAAGGGGGAATGGTAAGAGGGGATGGTAAGAGGGAATGGTTAGAGGGAATGGTTAGAGGGAAAGTTAAGAGGGAATGGTTAGAGGGAATGGTTAGAGGGAATGGTAAGAAGGAATGGTTAGAGGGAATGGTAAGAAGGAATGGTAAGAAGGAATGGTAAGAGGGAATGGTAAGAGGGAATGGTTAGAAGGAATGGTAAGAAGGAATGGTAAGGGGGAATGTTAAGAAGGAATGTTAAGAGGGAATGGTAAGAGGGAATGGTTAGAGGGAATTGTAAGAAGGAATGGTAAGGAGGAATGGTAAGGGGGAATGGTAAGAAGGAATGGTAAGAGGGAACGGTAAGAGGGAACGTTTCCTCTTACCATTCCCTCTTACCATTCCCTCTTACAGTTCCCTTTTACCATTCATTCTTACCATTCCCCCTTACCATTCCCCCTTACCATTCCTTCTTACCATTCCCTCTAACCATTCCCTCTTACCATTCCCTCTTACCATTCCTTCTTACCATTCCCTCTTACCATTCCCTCTTACCATTCCTTCTTACCATTCCCCCTTACCATTCCCTCTTACCATTCCCTCTTACCACTCCCTCCTACCATTACCTCTTACAGTTTCCTCTTACCATTCCCTCTTACAGTTCCCTCTTACCATTCCTTCTTACCATTCCCCCTTACCATTCCCCCTTACCATTCCTTCTTACCATTCCCCCTTACCATTCCTTCTTACCATTCCCTCTAACCATTCACTCTTACCATTCCCTCTTACCATTCCTTCTTACCATTCCCTCTTACCATTCCCTCTTACCATTCCTTCTTACCATTCCCCCTTACCATTCCCCCTTACCGGGTGCAAAAGGAGGAGGGTTGGCGTGAGGCCAGCGACCTCACCCGTAAAAACAAATTGCTACAGAAACGTCAACAAGAAAAAACAAACAAATTTCAGTCCTGAGAAGAGAGGACTCTTCTTCTCCAAGAAGAGCTATGAAGCCTTGTGGCCAAACCCAGGCTATACTGGAAGCCTCAAAGCCGAAGACCCTCCTTTCTAAGGAAACAAATATAGGCACGTGGAACGTCAGAACCATGTATGAAGCAGGGAAAGCAGCGCAGGTGGCAGCAGAAATGAGATCCTACAAACTTACACTGCTTGGTATCTGCGAAACAAGATGGATACAAGCTGGGCAAATAACTTTGGCCTCTGGAGAAATGCTAATGTACTCGGGGCATGAGGAGGAAGATGCTCCGCACACGCAAGGAGTCGCTTTGATGCTGTCAAGGAAGGCACAGGAAGCATTGATTGGATGGGAAGCACATGGACCAAGGATAATAACAGCAACCTTCCGAACCAAGAAAAAGAAAATAAAGATGAACATAATACAGTGTTATGCACCCACCAACGACAGCAAAGAAGAAGAGAAAGAAACATTCTACAATAGACTACAAGCACTAATAGAAAAATTCCCAAATAGAGACCTGAACATCCTAATGGGAGACCTTAACGCCAAAATTGGAAAAGACAACAGTGGGTATGAGGAAACCATGGGACGCCACGGTATAGGAGAGAGAAATGAGAACGGAGAAAGACTAGCGGACTTCTGCGCAACAAACGAGCTTGTTATTGGTGGAAGCGAATTTCAACATAAAAACATTCACAAGATAACATGGGTATCCCCAGACAACAAAACGCAAAACCAAATAGACCACATATGCATTAGCAAAAAATTTAGAAAGTCTCTACAAGATGTACGAGCAAAAAGAGGAGCAGATGTAGCATCCGATCACCATCTGGTCTGTGCAAGACTTAAATTAAAGCTAAAGAAAGACTGGGAACAGCCAACTGCGAAGCGAACCAAATTCAATGTAGCACTTCTGGCAAATGATCAGAAAAGGGAAGAATTTAGTGCCACCTTGAGGAATAAGTTCCAAGTGCTAGAAGATCAAACAGAAGACCAAACAGAAGATGACCAAGTAGAACATATGTGGCAAAGTATAAAGACGTCTGTAACATCCACCTGCCTAGAAGTCTTAGGATCAGTGAAACAGAAACAAAAAGACTGGCTCTCAATAAACACACTGCAAAAAATAAAAGAGAGAAAAGAAATGAAAAATATAGTTAACAGCAGCCGCACCAGGGCTGAGAAAACGAAAGCGCAAGAGAGATATAAAGAAGTAAACCAAAAGGTAAAAAACAGCATTAAAAAAGATAAAAATGCCCACATAGATGGCCTAGCATCCAAAGCAGAAGAAGCAGCCAGGAAGGGCAACTTGAAAGAGCTCTACGACATAACAAGAAAACTGTCAGGGAGATACAAAAGGCCGGAGAGACCTGTCAAAGATAGAGAAGGGAGATCTATAACAGAAAAGAAAGAGCAACAAAAAAGATGGATGGAATACTTTAAGGAACTATTAAACAGGCCCCCACCCACAGACACGCCAGACATACAACCAGCAAATGAAGACCTACAAATAGAAGAAGGCGCACCAAATAAGGAAGAAATAGCCCTGGCCATCAAGCAGCTCAAACTAGGGAAATCACCGGGACCGGACAACATCACAGCAGAGATGATGAGAGCGGACATAAACACAATAGTCAACATGCTGCACCCTCTGTTTGAGAAGATATGGGAAGAAGAGAGAGTTCCAAAAGATTGGAAAGAAGGATACCTCATCAAGATCCCAAAGAAAGGGGATCTCAGCAACTGTGCAAATTACAGAGGAATTACACTGCTATCTGTACCAGGAAAGGTTTTTAACAGAATTATTTTGAACAGAATGAAAGACAAGGTCGACATGCAGCTACGAGATCAACAGGCCGGCTTCCGCCAAAACAGATCCTGCACAGATCAAATAGCAACACTGAGAATCATCGTAGAACAGTCCATCGAATGGAACTCCTCTCTATATATAAATTTTATAGACTATGAAAAGGCCTTTGATAGCCTGGACAGACAAACCTTGTGGAAACTTCTCCGACACTATGGAGTACCAGGGAAACTAGTGAGGATCATTCAGAGCTCTTATGAAGAAATGACATGCAGGGTGGTCCACGAAGGTAGACTCACAGACTCCTTTACAGTCGAAACAGGAGTCAGACAAGGATGCCTCTTGTCCCCTTTACTATTCATCCTTGCCATTGACTGGATAATGGAAAAATCCACAGACAAAAAGAGGAATGGGATACAGTGGACACTCTGGGAACAATTGAATGATTTAGACTTCGCGGACGACATTGCACTTCTGTCCCACAACCAGCAACAAATGCAGGAAAAGACAAAAGACGTAGCCACCTTTTCGGCACAGCTTGGCCTCAACATAAATAAAAGTAAAACAAAAATCATGAAGATAAACCCATCCAACCATGAGCATGTCCATCTGGCAGGAAAGGCACTGGAAGAAGTGGAGTCCTTCACATACCTAGGCAGCACCATAGACATAAATGGCGGATCCGATGCAGATGTAAGGGCTAGGATTGGAAAAGCTAGATCAGCATTTGTATTATTAAAGAAAATATGGGAGTCGAAGGAGCTGAAACTGCAGACCAAAGTCAAAATCTTTAATACAAATGTCAAAACAGTCCTCCTATATGGTGCAGAAACTTGGAAAACAACAGCGAGCCTTACGCAGAAAGTGCAGACATTCATAAACACATGCCTTCGAAAGATCCTGAAAATCAAATGGCCAAATACTATAAATAACAAAGAGTTACTAGAAAGGACACACCAGGTGCCTATTGATGAAGACATCATAAAAAAGAGGTGGAGATGGATAGGACATACGCTCCGAAAACCCCCAGGTAGCACCACCAGACAATGCCTAACATGGAACCCACAGGGAAAGAGAAAGAGAGGAAGGCCAAAAAATACATGGAGACGCGAGCTAGAGGCTGACATGCAAAATATGGGATACACCTGGAAGCAATTGGAGAGGAAAGCACAGGACCGTGAGGAGTGGAAAGTTCTTGTAGACGGCCTATGCCCCAGACGGGGTAGAAAGGCATAAGTAAGTAAGTAAGTAATGGTAAGAAGGAATGGTAAGACGGAATGGTAAGCGGGAACTGTAAGAGGGAATGGTAAAAGGAAATGGGAAGAGGGAATGTTAAGGGCGAATGGTAAGTGGGAATGGTAAGGGGGAATGGTTAGAAGGAATGGTAAGAGGGAATGGTAAGGGGGAATGGTAAGAGGGAATGGTAAGAGGGAATGGTAAGAGAGAATGGTTAGAGGGAAATTGTAAGAGGGAATGGTAAGAGGGAATGGTAAGAGGGAATGGTAAGAGGGAATTGTTAGAGGGAATGGTAAGAGGGAATGGTAAAGGGGAATGGTAAGAGGGAATGGTAAGGGGGAATGGTAAGAAGGAATGGTAAGAGGGAATGGTAAGAGGGAATGGTAAGACGGAATGGTAAGCGGGAACTGTAAGAGGGAATGGTAGGAGGGAATGGTAAGAGGAAACTGTAAGAGGTAATGGTAGGAGGGAGTGGTAAGAGGGAATGGTAAGAGGGAATGGTAAGAGGGAACGGTAAGAGGGAATGGTAAGAGGGAATGGTAAGAGGAAACTGTAAGAGGTAATGGTAGGAGGGAGTGGTAAGAGGGAATGGTAGGAGGGAGTGGTAAGAGGGAATGGTAAGAGGGAATGGTAAGAGGGAATGGTAAGAGGAAACTGTAAGAGGTAATGGTAGGAGGGAGTGGTAAGGGGGAATGGTAAGAGGGAATGGTAAGAGGGAATGTTAAGAGGAAACTGTAAGAGGTAATGGTAAGAGGGAATGGTAAGAGGGAATGGTAAGAGGGAATGGTAAGAGGGAATGGTAAGAGGGAATGTTAAGAGGAAACTGTAAGAGGTAATGGTAAGAGGGAATGGTAAGAGGGAACGGTAAGAGGGAATGGTAAGAGGGAAACTGTAAGAGGTAATGGTAGGAGGGAGTGGTAAGAGGGAATGGGTAAGAGGGAATGTTAAGAGGGAATGGTAAGAGGGAATGGTAAGAGGGAATGGTAAGAAGGAATGGTAAGAGGGAATGGTAAGAGGGAATGGTAAGAGGGAATGGTAAGAAGGAATGGTAAGAGGGAATGGTAAGAGGGAATGGTAAGAGGGAATGGTAAAGGGAATAGTTAGAGAGAATGGTAAGAGGGAATGGTAAGAGGGAATGGTAAGAGGGAACGGTAAGAGGGAATGGTAAGAGGGAATGGTAAGAGGGAATGGTAAGAGGAATTGGTAATAGGGAACTGTAAGAGGGAATGGTAAGAGGGAATGGTAAGAGGGAATGGTAAAGAGGGAAATGGGTAAGAGGGAATGTAAGGGGAATGGTAAGAGAGAATGGTAAGAGGGAAATTGTAAGAGGGAATGGTAAGAGGGAATGGTAAGAGGGAATTGTAAGAGGGAAATTGTAAGAGGGAATGGTAAGAGGGAATGGTAAGAGGGAATGTAAGAGGGAATTGTAAGAGGGAATGGTAAGAGGGAATGGTAAGAGGGAATGGTAAGAGGGAATGGTAAGAGGGAATGGTAAGAGGGAATGGTAAGAGGGAATGGTAAGAAGGGAATGGTAAGAGGGAATGGTAAGAGGGAACTGTAAGAGGGAATGGTAAGAGGGAATGGGTAAGAGGGAATGTAAGGGGAATGGTAAGAGGGAATGGTAAGAGGGGAATGGTAAGAAGGAATGGTAAGAGGGAATGGTAAGGGGGAATGGTAAGAGGGAATGGTAAGAGGGAATGGTAAGAGAGAATGGTAAGAGGGAAATTGTAAGAGGGAATGGTAAGAGGGAATGGTAAGAGGGAATGGTAAGAGGGAATGTAAGAGGGAATGGTAAGAGGGAATGGTAAGAGGGAATGGTAAGAGGGAATGGTAAGAGGGAATGGTAAGAGGGGAATGGTAAGAGGGAATGGTAAGAGGGAACTGTAAGAGGGAATGGTAAGAGGGAAACTGTAAGAGGTAATGGTAAGAGGGAATGGTAAGAGGGAATGGTAAGAGGGAATGGTAAGAGGGGAATGGTAAGAGGAATGGTAAGAGGGAATGGTAAGAGGGAATGGTAAGAGGGAATGGTAAGAGGGAATGGTAAGAGGGAATGGTAAGAGGGAATGGTAAGAGGAATGGTAAGAGGGGAATGGTAAGGGGAATGGTAAGAGGGAATGGTAAGAGGGAACTGTAAGAGGGAATGGTAAGAGGGAATGGTAAGAGGAAACTGTAAGAGGTAATGGTAAGAGGGAATGGTAAGAGGGAATGGTAAGAGGGAATGGTAAGAGGGAATGGTAAGAGGGGAATGGTAAGAGGGAATGGTAAGAGGGAATGGTAAGAGGGAATGGTAAGAGGGAATGGTAAGAAGGAATGGTAAGAGGGAATGGTAGGAGGGAATGGTAAGAGGGAAACTGTAAGAGGTAATGGTAGGAGGGAGTGGTAAGAGGGAATGGTAAGAGGGAATGGTAAGAGGGAACGGTAAGAGGGAATGGTAAGAGGGAATGGTAAGAGGGAATGGTAAGAGGAAACTGTAAGAGGGTAATGGTAGGAGGGAATGGTAAGAGGGAATGGTAAGAGGGAGTGGTAAGAGGGAATGGTAAGAGGGAATGGTAAGAGGGAATGTTAAGAGGAAATGTAAGAGGTAATGGTAGGAGGGAGTGGTAAGGGGGAATGGTAAGAGGGAATGGTAAGAGGGAATGTTAAGAGGAAACTGTAAGAGGTAATGGTAGGAGGGAATGGTAAGAGGGAATGGTAAGAGGGAATGGTAAGAGGGAATGTTAAGAGGAAACTGTAAGAGGGTAATGGTAAGAGGGAATGGTAAGAGGGAACGGTAAGAGGGAATGGTAAGAGGGAATGGTAAGAGGACTGTAAGAGGAATGGTAAGAGGGAATGGTAAGAGGGAATGGGTAAGAGGGAATGTTAAGGGCGAATGGTAAGTGGGAATGGTAAGAGGGAATGGTAAGAAGGAATGGTAAGAGGGAATGGTAAGAGGGAATGGTAAGAGGGAATGGTAAGAGGGAATGGTAAGAGGGAATGGTAAGAGGGAATGGTAAGAGGGAATGGTAAAGGGAATGTAGAGGGAATGGTAAGAGGGAATGGTAAGAGGGAATGGTAAGAGGGAATGGTAAGAGGGAATGGTAAGAGGGAATGGTAAGAGGGAATGGTAAGAGGAATGGTAAGAGGGAACTGTAAGAGGGAATGGTAAGAGGGAATGGTAAGAGGGAATGGTAAGAAGGAATGGTAAGAGGGAATGTTAAGAGGGAATGGTAAGAGGGAATGGTAAGAGGGGAATGGTAAGAGGGAATGGTAAGAGGGAATGGTAAGAGGGGAATGGTAAGAGGGAATGGTAAGAGGGAATGGTAAGAGGAAATGTAAGAGGGAATGGTAAGAGGGAATGGTAAGAGGGAATGGTAAGAGGGAATTGTTAGAGGGAATGGTAAGAGGGAATGGTAAGAGGGAATGGTTAGAGGGAATGGTAAGAGGGAATGGTAAGGGGGAATGGTAAGAGGGAATGGTAAGAGGGAACTGTAAGAGGGAATGGTAAGAGGGAAACTGTAAGAGGAATGGTAAGAGGGAATGGTAAGAGGGAATGGTAAGAGGGAATGGTAGGGAATGGTAAGAGGGAATGGTAAGAGGGAATGGTAAGAGGGAATGGTAAGAGGGAATGGTAAGAGGGAATGGTAAGAGGGAATGGTAAGAGGGAATGGTTAGAGGGAATGGTAAGAGGGAATGGTAAGAGGGAATGGTAAGAGGGGAATGGTAAGAGGGAATGGTAAGAGTGAATGGTAAGAGGGAACTGTAAGAGGGAATGGTAAGAGGGAATGGTAAGAGGGAAACTGTAAGAGGGTAATGGTAAGAGGGAATGGTAAGAGGGAATGGTAAGAGGGAATGGTAAGAGGGAATGGTAAGAGGGGAATGGTAAGAGGGAATGGTAAGAGGGAATGGTAAGAGGGAATGGTAAGAGGGAATGATAAGAAGGAATGGTAAGAGGGAATGGTAGGAGGGAATGGTAAGAGGAAACTGTAAGAGGTAATGGTAGGAGGGAGTGGTAAGAGGGAATGGTAAGAGGGAATGGTAAGAGGGAACGGTAAGAGGGACTGGTAAGAGGGAATGGTAAGAGGAAACTGTAAGAGGTAATGGTAGGAGGGAGTGGTAAGAGGGAATGGTAGGAGGGAGTGGTAAGAGGGAATGGTAAGAGGGAATGGTAAGAGGGAATGTTAAGAGGAAACTGTAAGAGGTAATGGTAGGAGGGAGTGGTAAGGGGGAATGGTAAGAGGGAATGGTAAGAGGGAATGTTAAGAGGAAACTGTAAGAGGTAATGGTAGGAGGGAGTGGTAAGAGGGAATGGTAAGAGGGAATGGTAAGAGGGAATGTTAAGAGGGAAACTGTAAGAGGTAATGGTAGGAGGGAGTGGTAAGAGGGAACGGTAACAGGGAATGGTAAGAGGGAATGGTAAGAGGATCTGTAAGAGGTAATGGTAGGAGGGAGTGGTAAGAGGGAATGGGAAGAGGGAATGTTAAGAGGGCGAATGGTAAGTGGGAATGGTAAGGGGGTAATGGTAAGAAGGAATGGTAAGAGGGAATGGTAAGAGGGAATGGTAAGAGGGAATGGTAAGAAGGAATGGTAAGAGGGAATGGTTAGAGGGAATGGTAAGAGGGAATGGTTAAAGGGAATAGTTAGAGAGAATGGTAAGAGGGAATGGTAAGAGGGAATGGTAAGAGGGAACGGTAAGAGGGAATGGTAAGAGGGAATGGTAAGAGGGAATGGTAAGAGGAATTTGGTAAGAGGGAACTGTAAGAGGGAATGGTAGGAGGGAGTGGTAAGAGGGAGTGGTAAAAAGAAATGGGAAGAGGGAATGTTAAGGGCGAATGGTAAGTGGGAATGGTAAGGGGGAATGGCAAGAAGGAATGATAAGAGGGAATGGTAAGGGGGAATGGTAAGAGGGAATGGTAAGAGGGAATGGTAAGAGAGAATGGTTAGAGGAAATTGTAAGAAGGAATGGTAAGAGGGAATGGTTAGAGGGAATGGTAAGAGGGAATTGTTAGAGGGAATGGTAAGAGGGAATGGTAAGAGGGAATGGTTAGAGGGAATGGTAAGAGGGAATGGTAAGAGGGAATGGTAAGAGGGAATGGTAAGAAGGAATGGTAAGACGGAATGGTAAGCGGGAACTGTAAGAGGGAATGGTAAAAGGAAATGGGAAGAGGGAATGTTAAGGGCGAATGGTAAGTGGGAATGGTAAGGGGGAATGGTAAGAAGGAATGGTAAGAGGGAATGGTAAGGGGGAATGGTAAGAGGGAATGGTAAGACGGAATGGTAAGAGAGAATGGTTAGAGGAAATTGTAAGAAGGAATGGTAAGAGGGAATGGTTAGAGGGAATGGTAAGAGGGAATTGTTAGAGGGAATGGTAAGAGGGAATGGTAAGAGGGAATGGTTAGAGGGAATGGTAAGAGGGAATGGTAAGAGGGAATGGTAAGAGGGAATGGTAAGAAGGAATGGTAAGACGGAATGGTAAGCGGGAACTGTAAGAGGGAATGGTAAGAGGGAATGGTAAGAGGGAACGGTAAGAGGGAACGGTAAGAGGGAACTGTAAGAGGGAATGGTAAGAGGGAATGGTAAGAGGGAACGGTAAGAGGGAATGGTTAGAGGGAATGGTAAGAGGGAATTTAAGAGGGAATTGTTAGAGGGAATGGTAAGAGGGAATGGTTAGAGGGAATAGTTAGAGAGAATGGCAAGAGGGAATGGTAAGAGGGAATGGTTAGAGGGAATGGTTAGAGGGTATAGTTAGAGGGAATGGTAAGAGGGAATGGTAAGAAGGAATGGTAAGAAGGAATGGTAAGAGGGAATTGTAAGAGGGAATGGTAAGAGGGAACTGTAAGAGGGAATGGTAAGAGGGAACGGTAAGAGGGAACGGTAAGAGGGAACAGTAAGAGGGAATGGTAAGAGGGAATGGTAAGAGGGAATAGTTAGAGGGAATGGTAAGAGGGAATGGTAAGAGGGAATGGTAAGAAGGAATGGTAAGAGGGAATGGAAAGAGAGAATGGTAAGAGGGAACTGTAAGAGGGAATGGTAAGAAGGAACGGTAAGAGGGAACGGTAAGAAGGAACGGTAAGAGGGAACTGTAAGAGTGAATGGTAAGAGGGAATGGTAAGAGGGAATGGTAAGAGGGAATGGTAAGAGGGAAAGGTAAGAGGGAATGATAAGAAGGAATGGTAAGAGGGAATGGTAGGAGGGAATGGTAAGAGGAAACTGTAAGAGGTAATGTTAGGAGGGAGTGGTAAGAGGGAATGGTAAGAGGGAACGGTAAGAGGGACTGGTAAGAGGGAATGGTAAGAGGAAACTGTAAGAGGTAATGGTAGGAGGGAGTGGTAAGAGGGAATGGTAGGAGGGAGTGGTAAGAGGGAATGGTAAGAGGGAATGGTAAGAGGGAATGTTAAGAGGAAACTGTAAGAGGTAATGGTAGGAGGGAGTGGTAAGGGGGAATGGTAAGAGGGAATGGTAAGAGGGAATGTTAAGAGGAAACTGTAAGAGGTAATGGTAGGAGGGAGTGGTAAGAGGGAATGGTAAGAGGGAATGGTAAGAGGGAATGGTAAGAGGGAATGTTAAGAGGAAACTGTAAGAGGTAATGGTAGGAGGGAGTGGTAAGAGGGAACGGTAACAGGGAATGGTAAGAGGGAATGGTAAGAGGATCTGTAAGAGGTAATGGTAGGAGGGAGTGGTAAGAGGGAATGGGAAGAGGGAATGTTAAGGGCGAATGGTAAGTGGGAATGGTAAGGGGTAATGGTAAGAAGGAATGGTAAGAGGGAATGGTAAGAGGGAATGGTAAGAGGGAATGGTAAGAAGGAATGGTAAGAGGGAATGGTTAGAGGGAATGGTAAGAGGGAATGGTTAAAGGGAATAGTTAGAGAGAATGGTAAGAGGGAATGGTAAGAGGGAATGGTAAGAGGGAACGGTAAGAGGGAATGGTAAGAGGGAATGGTAAGAGGGAATGGTAAGAGAATTTGGTAAGAGGGAACTGTAAGAGGGAATGGTAGGAGGGAGTGGTAAGAGGGAGTTGTAAAAAGAAATGGGAAGAGGGAATGTTAAGGGCGAATGGTAAGTGGGAATGGTAAGGGGGAATGGCAAGAAGGAATGGTAAGAGGGAATGGTAAGGGGGAATGGTAAGAGAGAATGGTTAGAGGAAATTGTAAGAAGGAATGGTAAGAGGGAATGGTTAGAGGGAATGGTAAGAGGGAATTGTTAGAGGGAATGGTAAGAGGGAATGGTAAGAGGGAATGGTTAGAGGGAATGGTAAGAGGGAATGGTAAGAGGGAATGGTAAGAGGGAATGGTAAGAAGGAATGGTAAGACGGAATGGTAAGCGGGAACTGTAAGAGGGAATGGTAAAAGGAAATGGGAAGAGGGAATGTTAAGGGCGAATGGTAAGTGGGAATGGTAAGGGGGAATGGTAAGAAGGAATGGTAAGAGGGAATGGTAAGGGGGAATGGTAAGAGGGAATGGTAAGACGGAATGGTAAGAGAGAATGGTTAGAGGAAATTGTAAGAAGGAATGGTAAGAGGGAATGGTTAGAGGGAATGGTAAGAGGGAATTGTTAGAGGGAATGGTAAGAGGGAATGGTAAGAGGGAATGGTTAGAGGGAATGGTAAGAGGGAATGGTAAGAGGGAATGGTAAGAGGGAATGGTAAGAAGGAATGGTAAGACGGAATGGTAAGCGGGAACTGTAAGAGGGAATGGTAAGAGGGAATGGTAAGAGGGAACGGTAAGAGGGAACGGTAAGAGGGAACTGTAAGAGGGAATGGTAAGAGGGAATGGTAAGAGGGAACGGTAAGAGGGAATGGTTAGAGGGAATGGTAAGAGGGAATTTAAGAGGGAATTGTTAGAGGGAATGGTAAGAGGGAATGGTTAGAGGGAATAGTTAGAGAGAATGGCAAGAGGGAATGGTAAGAGGGAATGGTTAGAGGGAATGGTTAGAGGGTATAGTTAGAGGGAATGGTAAGAGGGAATGGTAAGAAGGAATGGTAAGAAGGAATGGTAAGAGGGAATTGTAAGAGGGAATGGTAAGAGGGAACTGTAAGAGGGAATGGTAAGAGGGAACGGTAAGAGGGAACGGTAAGAGGGAACTGTAAGAGGGAATGGTAAGAGGGAATGTTAAGAGGGAATAGTTAGAGGGAATGGTAAGAGGGAATGGTAAGAGGGAATGGTAAGAAGGGAATGGTAAGAGGGAATGGAAAGAGAGAATGGTAAGAGGGAACTGTAAGAGGGAATGGTAAGAAGGAACGGTAAGAGGGAACGGTAAGAAGGAACGGTAAGAGGGAACTGTAAGAGTGAATGGTAAGAGGGAATGGTAAGAGGGAATGGTAAGAGGGAATGGTAAGAGGGAACTGTAAGAGGGAACTGTAAGAGGGAACTGTAAGAGCGAATGGTAAGAGGGAACTGTAAGAGGGAACTGTAAGAGGGAATGGTAAGAGGGAATGGTAAGAGGGAACTGTAAGAGGGAATGGTAAGAGGGAATGGTAAGAGGGAACGGTAAGAGGGAACGGTAAGAGGGTATGGTAAGAGGGAACTGTAAGAGGGAATGGTAGGAGGGAATGGTAAGAGGGAATGGTAAGAGGGAATGGGTAAGAGGGAATGTTAAGAGGGAATGGTAAGTGGAATGGTAAGGGGGAATGGTAAGAGGGAATGGTAAGATGGAATGGTAAGAGGGAATGGTAAGAGGGAATGGTAAGAGGGAATGGTAAGAGGGAATGGTAAGAGGGAATGGTAAGAGGGAATGGTAAGAGGGAATGGTAAGAGGGAATGGTAAGAGGGAATGATAAGAGGGAATGGTAAGAGGGAATGGTAAGAGGGAATGGTAAGAGGGAATGGTAAGAGGGAATGGTAAGAGGGAATGGTAAGAGGGAATGATAAGAGGGAATGGTTAGAGGGAATGGTAAGAGGGAATGGTAAGAGGGAATGGTAAGAGGGAATGATAAGAGGGAATGGTAAGAGGGAATGTAAGAGGGAATGGTTAGAGGGAATGGTAGAAGGAATGGTAAGAGGGAATGGTAAGAGGGAATGGTGAGAGGGAATGGTAAGAGGGAATGGTAAGAGGGAACTGTAAGAGGGAATGGTAAGAGGGAACTGTAAGAGGGAATGGTAAGAGGGAATGTAAGAGGAAACGGTAAGAGGGAATGTAAGAGGCAATGGTAAGAGGGAACTGTAAGAGGGAATGGTAAGAGGGAATGGTAAGAGGGGAATGGTAAGAGGGAATGGTATGAGGGAATGGTAAGAGGGATTGGTATGAGGGAATGGTAAGAGGGAATGGTAAGAGGGAATGGTTAGAGGGAATGGTAAGAGGGAATGGTAAGAGGGAATGGTATGAGGGAGTGGTAAGAGGGAATGGTAAGCGGGAATGGGAAGAGGGAATGTTAAGGGCGAATGGTAAGTGGGAATGGTAAGGGGGAATGGTAAGAAGGGAATGGTAAGAGGGAATTGTAAGAGGGAATGGTAAGAGGGAATGGTAAGAGGGAATGATAAGAGGGAATGGTTAGAGGGAATGGTAAGAGGGAATGGTAAGAGGGAATGGTAAGAGGGAATGGTAAGAGGGAACGTTAAGAGGGAATGGTTAGAGGGAATTGTTAGAGGGAATGGTAAGAGGGAATGGTTAGAGGGAATGGTAAGAGGGAATGGTAAGAGGGAATGGTAAGAGGGAATGGTTAGAGGGAATGGTAAGAGGGAATGGTAAGAGGGAATGGTAAGAGGGAATGGTAAGAGGGAATGGTAAAAGGGAATGGTAAGAGGGAATGGTAAGAGGGAATGGTAAGAGGGAATGGTAAGAGGGAATGGTAAGAGGGAATGGTAAGAGGGAATGGTAAGAGGGAATGGTAAGAGGGAATGGTAAGAGGGAATGGTAAGAGGGAATGGTAAGAGGGAAATGGTAAGAGGGAATGGTAAGAGGGAAATGGTAAGAGGGAATGGTAAGAGGAATGGTAAGAGGGAATGGTAAGAGGGAATGGTAAGAGGGAATGGTAAGAGGGAATGGTAAGAGGGAATGGTAAGAGGGAATGGTAAGAGGGAATGGTAAGAGGGAATGGTAAGAGGGAATGTAAGAGGGAATGGTAAGAGGGAATGGTAAGAGGAATGGTAAGAGGGAATGGTAAGAGGGAATGGTAAGAGGGAATGGTAAGAGGGAATGGTAAGAGGGAATGGTAAGAGGGAATGGTAAGAGGGAATGGTAAGAGGGAATGTAAGGGGGAATGGTAAGAGGGAATGGTAAGAGGGAATGTAAGAGGGAATGGTAAGAGGGAATGGTAAGAGGGAATGGTAAGAGGGAATGGTAAGAGGGAATGGTAAGAGGGAATGGTAAGAGGGAATGGTAAGAGGGAATGGTAAGAGGGAATGGTAAGAGGGAATGGTAAGAGGGAATGGTAAGAGGGAATGGTAAGAGGGAATGGTAAGAGGGAATGGTAAGAGGGAATGTAAGAGGGAATGGTAAGAGGGAATGGTAAGAGGAATGGTAAGAGGGAATGGTAAGAGGGAATGGTAAGAGGGAATGGTAAGAGGGAATGGTAAGAGGGGAATGTAAGAGGGAATGGTAAGAGGGAATGGTAAGAGGGAATGGTAAGAGGGAATGGTAAGAGGGAATGGTAAGAGGGAATGGTAAGAGGGAATGGTAAGAGGGAATGGTAAGAGGGAATGGTAAGAGGGAATGGTAAGAGGGAATGGTAAGAGGGAATGGTAAGAGGGAATGTAAGAGGGAATGGTAAGAGGGGAATGGTAAGAGGGAATGGTAAGAGGGAATGGTTAGAGGGAATGGTAAGAGGGAATGGTAAGAGGGAATGGTAAGAGGGAATGGTAAGAGGGAATGGTAAGAGGGAATGGTAAGAGGGAATGGTAAGAGGGAATGGTAAGAGGGAATGGTAAGAGGGAATGGTAAGAGGGAATGGTAAGAGGGAATGGTAAGAGGGAATGGTAAGAGGGAATGGTAAGAGGGAATGGTAAGAGGGAATGGTAAGAGGGAATGGTAAGAGGGAATGGTAAGAGGGAATGGTAAGAGGGAATGGTAAGAGGGAATGGTAAGAGGGAATGGTAAGAGGGAATGGTAAGAGGGAATGGTAAGAGGGAATGGTAAGAGGGAATGGTAAGAGGGAATGGTAAGAGGGAATGGTAAGAGGGAATGGTAAGAGGGAATGGTAAGAGGGAATGGTAAGAGGGGAATGGTAAGAGGGAATGGTAAGAGGGAATGGTAAGAGGGAATGGTAAGAGGGAATGGTAAGAGGGAATGGTAAGAGGGAATGGTAAGAGGGGATGGTAAGAGGGAATGGTAAGAGGGAATGGTAAGAGGGAATGGTAAGAGGGAATTGTAAGAGGGAATGGTAAGAGGGAATGGTAAGAGGAATGGTAAGAGGGAATGGTAAGAGGGAATGGTAAGAGGAATGGTAAGAGGGAATGGTAAGAGGGAATGGTAAGAGGGAATGGTAAGAGGGAATGGTAAGAGGGAATGGTAAGAGGGAATGGTAAGAGGGAATGGTAAGAGGGAATGGTAAGAGGGGAATGGTAAGAGGGAATGGTAAGAGGGAATGGTAAGAGGGAATGGTAAGAGGGAATGGTAAGAGGGAATGGTAAGAGGGAATGGTAAGAGGGAATGGTAAGAGGGAACTGTAAGGGGGAATGGTAAGGGGGAACGGTAAGAGGGAATGGTAAGGGGGAACGGTAAGGGCGAATGGTAAGAGGGAATGGTAAGGGGGAACGGTAAGGGCGAATGGTAAGAGGGAATGGTAAGAGGGAATGTTGAGGGGGAACGGGCTCCACTTCCCAATCAGTAACATAAGATGACAGCAAGAAATGGATACAGGAAAGATACTGAAGTCAACGTTAATATTCCTATTATCGGGATTTTGTTAAACATTCAGTCTATAGTAAAAAAAAACCTTAAAAAACCTTGGCGATGCCATGTTAAAGTCTTTGTCACGACATTGAGGTGTAAGGACAATTACCTTGGCTTTATGGTCAAAGTACAGTTACCTTGGCTTTACTATTTCGATAGAGATTGAAATATTTAAGGTCTGTGGTTTTTTCCCAAAAGCGTCAAAAGTTTGAGTTTTAGACAGTATGTCGTGTGTATGTCGTGTGTATGTCGTGTGTATGTCGTGTGTATGTCGTGTGTATGTGTATGTCGTGTGTATGTCGTGTGTATGTAATGCAGGGGTCAGCGAACTTCTTTGCCCATTACCCCAAAATATAAAATGTTTATGTTGCCGTACCCCCGAAGGCGCAGGTCCTGCCCACACGACTCGGGGTTTGGGGGAGTGATCTAACCCCCCCCCCATAGGGTCTGAGGCGAAGCTACAGCCGAAAATGAATGTAGTGAGCTTTAGCAGCCTGACAAGTGTCTAAAATGAAATTGAAAAAGATTATACGTAGATATTTTTACTCAAAACGACACGGAGGAATCATATTTTTTGTAAAAGTATTTATTAACTTAAATGAATTTATCAAATCCTAGAAATTGCAATTCGAGAGGAGCACAAAAGGTTCCTCTTCAAATGTTTGAAAACCTTTGTGGCGAACGTATACCATAAGCTGCACATAACTAATGACAGCAGAGGTCTCATCAAGAATAGCAAAGAATTTACTCAAATTTATAGAATGCGATTTCTAGAAGGAATCGGTTCAATAGTGGGCTTATCTTCCAAGCGTACGCAGGACGAATTTTAAATTTATTGAGCAGATTTTATATGTCCCCAATTAGTCTTCGTTAGCCCTTAAGAATTGCCCTTTTTACACCAAATGGGGTAATTTACCCCGGTTCGCCGACCCCTGATGTAGTGTGCAGGTCGTGTGTACAATCGTTATTGCTTGGTTGTTTCCAAACTATGAAAATCAATTTCTTAGACGAGAAGCCTACAGAACCTGTGACCAATGTTTCAACAATAAGTCAAGATTTTTTTTTAAAGATTACGTGATGCTTGGTTCATTTTTTTTTAAACCCTGGCTTCAAGGAATTAAATTTACTTAGAAATTAGCCAATGTATGCAATTAATGTTAAACCACCGAAATAACAAAACTCTCATTAAAATATTGCTAGTGGGTCAAAACATAATTGTAAAACTAACAAGAACAAATTTCTTGTCAGAAATTTATTGAAATTTTAAAAAATACATGGATCTGAACTGGTACACGATGTGGCATTTCCGAGTGTTCATAAAATTATTGGCAAAAATGTATGCAAGCAATCTTCAAGCAGACGTAGCTGAGTGTATGAGTTAGAAAATAATGTTTTGGAAAAAGGATTAAATATCTAAATATATAGAGGGCCATGAAAAAGTGCCAATTAATGTTAACGTTAAATACCGGTATAGTAATAGCCCTGGTGTGTCACTTAATGTTAACGTTAAATACCGGTATAGTAATAGCCCTGGTGTGTCACTTAATGTTAACGTTAAATACCGGTATAGTAATAGCCCTGGTTCTTTCAACAAAAGTTAGTTCCAAAAAATGTTCAGTAAATTTGCCCAAAAAAGGTTTCAGTAAATGTTCCAATAATGTAAACGATTTCATCGATGTCAGACATGTAAGGTGGTAGTTAACAGATCTTAATGGAATATTGTAGATATCTGGTACAAATGGAAACTGGAATTTAAAAGTTTAAATACATTTTGTCCATTCAATTTGAAAATTACATTTGAGCTCTTTACTTGATTTGCCCCCGCGTCTTTAGCAATGGCTTCTCGGTTGTCTGAAATTTTACTGTTGGTGTCAAATGTAAATCCTTCAACAAATTATTGTTTACAAATACATCAACTTGTCACTCACTTCAATCTTTTATTGACCACACCTACAACCCAAGAACTTCTTTTTCTCAAATCTAAAATATCGCAAAATAATCATTTTTAATAAGAAAAACGCGTTTTTTTCCATTTAAAACGCCAGTTTCGTAAGACAATATTGCTTTTAAAATTTCCCAAGTTCTTTGGGTTTTTTCATCCCCTTTTTCAAAATCTTCAAAAACTTTTGGAAAATAACTTGAGCATGCTTCAAAAACATGTAACTTAATGTTATTACTTGTATTGATAAACTTTGTCTAAGATTCTTGAGAAGTTCCTGTGATAACTTCACGTACCTGTCGGGTTTGTGTGTGTGTGTTAGCATTCCTGTCAGTTACAGGCCATTACTGATATTACACTCATTGAAATCGTAATTGAGCCAGCTTTAGATGTTAAAGAACCATGGCATCAAGAACCTTTCATGTGGCACCAGGGGCGGTCATATCAAGTAATTGCCAAACCAAGCCGACCGACTGAAGGCTCAAGTTTTATTTTTTATTTTTCTTAGAAACGTTCATTCTAAAAATCTAAACCTAGATTCAACCAGCAAAAGTATTTTTAAAGTGAAGAGAAAAGCGAGGTAAAATATACAACAAATCAATGAAATGATACTTTTGCTGTATCTCTCATCAATCAGACCATTGATTGGTTCATGTATTCTATCATCAATCAGACCATTGATTGGTTCATGTATTCTCTCATCGATCAGACCATTGATTGGTTGATGTATTATATCATCGATCACATCATTGATTGGTTCATTTCAATATCAAGTCCCGGCTTTCTTCTGTCTTAAATCAAACTAATGATGCTTTCCAATAAGATTCCTTTCTTGGTTGCTGTGTTCTGTCCAGCATTAAGTCGTGAGTGTATGTACATAGTTGTACATAGTTGTACATAGTTGTACATAGTTGTACATAGTTGTACATAGTTGTACATAGTTGTACATCAAGCTATTGGTTGTTTTATTTTATTGGTCCAGAACGGAAGTGGTATTGGGGCGTGGATAAAAGACAAAATTACTTTTCTCGATGAAATCCA
This sequence comes from Ampullaceana balthica, assembly GCA_944989445.1. NCBI lineage: Eukaryota > Metazoa > Mollusca > Gastropoda > Lymnaeidae > Ampullaceana > Ampullaceana balthica. The sequence continues at coordinate 105,862 of CALYLW010000790.1, read as the reverse complement.
ATTATTTTTTAATATACCAACAAGTGAATGTAACAAGTGAATGTAACAAGTGAATGTAACAAGTGAATGTAACAAGTGAATGTAACAAGTGAATGTAACAAGTGAATGTAACAAGTGAATGTAACAAGTGAATGTAACAAGTGAATGTAACAAGTGAATGTAACAAGTGAATGTAACAAGTGAATGTAACAAGTGAATGTAACAAGTGAATGTAACAAGTGAATGTAACAAGTGAATGTAACAAGTGAATGTAACAAGTGAATGTAACAAGTGAATATAACAAGTGAATGTAACAAGTGAATGTAACAAGTGAATGTAACAAGTGAATGTAACAAGTGAATGTAACAAGTGAATGTAACAAGTGAATGTAACAAGTGAATGTAACAAGTGAATGTAACAAGTGAATGTAACAAGTGAATGTAACAAGTGAATGTAACAAGTGAATGTAACAAGTGAATGTAACAAGTGAATGTAACAAGTGAATGTAACAAGTGAATGTAACAAGTGAATGTAACAAGTGAATGTAACAAGTGAATGTAACAACTGAATGTTTTTTTAAGATTCTCGGATTAGTTTTAACAATTAAATCAGCCTTTGACTCACTTGACTGACCCACAAGGACTACAGGTCATTCAAATACTGTGGTGGTCTAAAAATATGTCTACCACGACTCATTCAAGAAATATCTGGGAAAAATCCATCCTCATTTGGTCAACTGTATAGTTTGTAATTTAATACGCGTCAAAATGTTATTACATTTCTAGGACAGAACCTTGACAAAGTGAATTTTTATTGTAAACAAACAAGTTTCAATACCTATGCCATAGCCCATATATGGTCATGTGACTTTCGAACAATCAAATAGGGAGTTTAATCATAGTTCCTGGAAAGTGTCAACCCAACACATTTTTAAACTTCTTAGTTCAATCTTTTAACACGGACATTGAAAATTGCAAAGTTGGCAATCATGATGGATGTCGATGTTTTGAAAGGCTCATTCCCTTTATACAGTCACTTAGAAATAGTTGATTATATAAATGTAATACTCTGACCTTTCATAAAGATGGAACATGGCTGACTCTACAACTCTCGACACCAAATTTTTGAGCGTGTACTTCCCCAAGAAGATAACTTGTATAGTGACTCCAAGGAAAGTTGTCTGATTATCTTATCTTAGCCCACACGATCGATTCTCATACGTAGGACATAAAGTGGGTGCGGTGGGTGGTTGGGGCATCAGAGATCATCCCACCAATATAATATACAAGTCAAACTTCACACGTCGGACTGTTGGTCTAATGATTTGTTGACGCAGTAATTCATGACAGGAGAAGACAACTTCTCAATAGCGTATATTCAGACGGTTGGCTGCATCTATCAAACACTTCCCTTTGGAAAAAGATTATTTGATGAATTTTCCCATTCTAGACTTTAGGGCGTTTAAATAGACGGGGGGACTCAGTTGTCAGAGCAAACATAGTGATCGATCTACTAATAGTAGCTCTTATAGGGAATGAGTTAGCCTGACAGGACCTCAACCACACCAATGATGACATCAGATATTCTACCTCAACCACACCAATGATGACATCAGATATTCTACCTCAACCACACCAATGATGACATCACACCAATGATGACATCGCACCAATGATGACTTCACACCAATGATGACATCACACCAATGATGACATCACACCAATGATGACATCACACCAATGATGACATCACACCAATGATGACATCACACCAATGATGACATCACACCAATGATGACATCACACCAATGATGACATCACACCAATGATGACATCACACCAATGATGACATCACACCAATGATGACATCACACCAATGATGACATCACACCAATGATGACATCACACCAATGATGACATCACACCAATGATGACATCACACCAATGATGACATCACACCAATGATGACATCACACCAATGATGACATCACACCAATGATGACATCACACCAATACAATGTTCTCGTATGTTTTGCGAGCCCCTGTGTCACTTACAACACGTGTAACTTCCTGTCTACAGCAGCAGTAGCATGTCATGTCATATCATGTCAAGTAATAATAAAAACTTTCTTGAAATTCCACAAGTAGATGAAAGACTTTAGCTGAGTTGCTGAAGGAATCCACAATCAACCCCCCCCCCAACCACCTTTCGAAAACCCGACCGTTTTGATAATTTTGCACACAAAAAATTACTATTAAAAACATGAGGAGAAATTTCTCCAAAATCGGTTTTTGGTGTTATGAATAAATAATATAATAGCCCAAGTCACAGGTTGGTTGGAAAGATCCATAGCGCTATGACGTCATTTTTGAGCTTATATTTAAATATACATACAAGTACAAGGCGTGCATCAGGAGGTGTGCAAAATTCTAAAAGATTTAAAAATGTATATATAATATGACGTCATAGTTTTAGCTTATATTTTAATTTTGGAAAAGAGAGCGATGTAAAAAGAGGATTTGAGGATTTATAATTATAAAATACTTTTAGGAAGTTTACATTTCAGGAAGTTTAATATTTCGTATTTATCAAACAAGGATAAGTTACTTGGGCTTTTTAGCCCAAATAAAAGTAGGGCGCCGTAGGCGCCCTAAAACCCCTATTATCTTCAGATTTACAAAGACGTTGACTCAGAGGAGAACAGGTTTAGAAACAAAGTATCCTTCAAAGTTTTCACTTTTTAAAGACATTTACCAATTTTTTATTATGGGGCAGATTTGATGTAAATCCTGAAACATGTACTTTTGTCATTCTGGATAAGGGTAAACATAAATTACAAACAAAACTCCATGTCATGTAATGAATGAGTCTCACCATGCCATCTATAAATGACTATCATCATGGTTTCTCGCATTACCAACACAAATTCAACAAAACGCCCCTGCATACACCCGCACGCACGAACACACACACACACACACACACACACACACACATACCTTGCCGCAGTTGACGAGCAGACGGTCGTACCATGGCATGCTGGTAGTTTGGTGGGTGACCTTTGACTTATGAACTATTGTAGTGCAAGACTTGTCACAGTTCTCCCAGCGTCAGACGTCATCTGAATGATACAACAGATCTCTATGAAGATAAATGTTTGATTACTGAACAATAGACTACTAATGAAATAGATCGACATGAAAGTAGACACACACAAAATTCCATTTTAAAAAGATTTTCTTTGTCTTGAAAATTCCTTCTTGTGGATCCGTTTCACAATGTCTTTGTGTTTAAATTAGGGCTGGTACTGATTAAATAATTTTTTTTCGATTAATTAATCGTTAATTTCTGCAGCCCTAGTTTAAATGTATTCGTTTTATGGCATTTCGTTTATCAAGCTGACATGCAGGTGGGACTGCCTCGATGAGGGAAGTGGTTGGTGAGGAAGGTGATCGACTTTTAAATTGTTTCACTTTTATTTGGTCCAATATAGAGATTTTAAACTGGGATTGGATACTGATTGGATAACTGTTTACTTTTGCCCATATTAAATGTTACATGTTAAACGGAGAGAAAGGAATATATTTAAAACATTTTTCAATTTTTAAAAAAAAACAGCATTTTCTGTCAAGTACGCAGTAACAAGTCGAAATTTTTAAATCCCATTCTCTAAGAAAGTCTGGTCACAAACACGTTTCAAACTTTAAGATTATTCATCAACAACCATTCACAAAAACAATAAATTTTAAAAAAGTTAACCTCAAATTATTGTTCATCATAAGTGAACAAAATGAAATTGTCAATCCCCCCCCCAAACCAAGAAACAAAATGTTATTGTCAAGTCCCCTCCGAGAAAAAAAAACGAAAAATATTTGATACATAAGTGCCAATCAATGTTTTTAAGATATTTGTTTTAAAAGACGTATAATATTCTATGACCTTTACCCTTGTAAAAAGAACTCAGATGTTATCACATAAGAATGAATGTCACACATATCGTCAACACGTCACACGACCATAACAAACCCCTACATGATATCTCCAGGATCAGAAGATGAGAATTCCCCTGTAATCCTCACGCCAGAATTTTGTCTGGTTTCACTCCGCACAGAGCCTCACTTTGATAAACGGCGTATGGGCCTGATGTCACATCCGGTCCCGCATGTTGCTCGCGGGCTCTTCTGAGATTTTACTGAATGTCGGGTAGAGGGGTTGGGGGGGGGGTCTTAGATGTTTGTACCTGGGGAATGGAAGCAGTGAGGGAAGGGTGGATGTAAGGGTATTGGGAAAATGTTTAGAAAGTCTGGGTGGTTATATTGGTGGAAGATGAGCAGTACAGCAAATGAGAGGGAGTGGAGGAAGTGGAAGGAGTGGAGGGAGTGGAAGGAGTGGAGGGAGTGGAAGGAGTGGAGGAAGTGGAAGGAGTGGAGGGAGTGGAAGGAGTGGAGGGAGTGGAAGGAGTGGAGGAAGTGGAATGAGAGGAGGAAGTGGAAGGAGTGGAGGGAGTGGAAGGAGTGGAGGGAGTGGAAGGAGTGGAGGAAGTGGAAGGAGAGGAGGAAGTGGAAGGAGTTGAGGGAGTGGAAGGAGTGGAGGAAGTGGAGGGAGTGGAAGGAGTGGAGGGAGTGGAAGGAGTGGAGGAAGTGGAAGGAGTGGAGGGAGTGGAAGGAGTGGAGGGAGTGGAAGGAGTGGAGGGAGTGGAAGGAGTGGAAGGAGTGGAGGAAGTGGAAGGGGAGGAGGAAGTGGAAGGAGCGGAGGAAGTGGAAGGAGTGGAAGGAGTGGAGGGAGTGGAAGGAGTGGAGGAAGTGGAAGGAGTGGAAGGAGTGGAGGAAGTGGAAGGAGAGGAGGAAGTGGAAGGAGTGGAGGGAGTGGAAGGAGTGGAGGAAGTGGAAGGAGAGGAGGAAGTGGAAGGAGAGGAGGAAGTGGAAGGAGTGGAGGGAGTGGAAGGAGTGGAGGGAGTGGAAGAAGTGGAAGGAGTGGAGAGAGTGGAAGGAGTGGAGGGATTGGAAGGAGTGGAGGGAGTTGAAAGAGTGGAAGGGGTGGAGGGATGGAAGGAGTGGAGGGAGCTGAGAGAGTGGAGGGGTGGAAGAATTTGAGGAGGGATTGAGTCAGTAGGACTGGAAGGATGTGTGCCTCGTCATTTCTCATGACATTTATGACATGTATATTGAAATTCGCCCTGACATAATTGACTCAAATCTCCTTCCTTTCGTATGGCATGTGCCACAATTTGCCGTCTGTATTAACAGGTGTCATGGGTAAATTTGCCGTCAATTATATCTGCCAAATTTTTGTTCAGCTCTCTTAACATTAACTTAGCACAAGTGTCCTTAATTGTTGTGCCACTGAGGACACTAATAACTTAAATAATTTGTTATGTTTATCTCTTTCCTTTATGCATTGAGGGCCCACGATGAATGCTTATATCATACTGTATCCTGTATGTTTGCTGGGGCTTGCGATGTTTCTATAGAGAGGATACTTCACTGGTCGCGAGGATTGGGCGAGGGTTTTATGATTAGACGTTGGCGGGCAAGAGATTAATGACCTAATGGGTCGAGAGATAAATGACCTAATAGGTAAAGAGATAAATGACCTGATGGGCCAAGAGATAAATGACCTAATGGGTCGAGAGATAAATGACCTAATGGGTCGAGAGATAAATGACCTAATGGGTCAAGAGATAAATGACCTAATGGGTCAAGAGATAAATGACCTTATGGGTCAAGAGATAAATAACCTAATGGGTCCAGAGATAAATGACCTAATGGGTCAAAATTTGACGCCGTTTTGGAAGCTTGTTGCAATCATTGAATATCCTTAGCAAGAACAAACAGCTCCTGTTCTGTGTCTCCTGTACTGTCTCCTGTACTGTGTCTAATGTACTGTGTCTCATGAACTGTGTCTACTGTACTGTGTCTCCTGTACTGTTTCTCCTGTACTGTATATCCAGTAATGTGTCTTTTGTACTGTATCATTTGTACTGTGTCTCATGTACTGTCTCCTGTACTGTGTCTCCTGTACTGTGTCTCCTGTACTGTTTCTCCTGTACTGTATATCCAGGGATGTGTCTCCTGTAATGTGTCTCCTGTAATGTGTCTCCTGTAATGTATCTCATGTACTGTGTCTCCTGTACTGTATATCCAGGGATGTGTCTCCTGTACTGTGTCTCCTGTACTGTATCTCCTGTACTGTGTCTCCTGTACTGTATATCCAGAGATGTTTCTCCTGTACTGTGTCTCCTGTACTGTCTCCTGTACTGTGTCTAATGTACTGTGTCTCATGAACTGTGTCTACTGTACTGTGTCTCCTGTACTGTTTCTCCTGTACTGTATATCCAGTAATGTGTCTTTTGTACTGTATCATTTGTACTGTGTCTCATGTACTGTCTCCTGTACTGTGTCTCCTGTACTGTGTCTCCTGTACTGTTTCTCCTGTACTGTATATCCAGGGATGTGTCTCCTGTAATGTGTCTCCTGTAATGTGTCTCCTGTAATGTATCTCATGTACTGTGTCTCCTGTACTGTATATCCAGGGATGTGTCTCCTGTACTGTGTCTCCTGTACTATATCTCCTGTACTGTGTCTCCTGTACTGTATATCCAGAGATGTTTCTCCTGTACTCTGTCTCCTGTACTGTATATCCAGTGATGTTTCTCCTGTACTGTATCTCCTTTACTGTGCCTCCTGTACTGTGTCTCCTGTACTGTGTCTCCTGTACTGTGTCTCCTGTACTTTGTCTCCTGTACTGTGTCTCCTGTACTGTGTCTCCTGTACTGTGTCTCCTGTACTGTTTCTCCTGTACTGTTTCTCCTGTTCTGTGTCTCCTGTACTTTGTCTCCTGTACTGTGTCCCCTGTACTGTGTCTCCTGTACTGTGTCCCATGTACTGTGTCCCATGTACTGTGTATTGTTGATACCATCCTATATACCTCGTAATACATTAAATGAATTCTTGTTTCTACCCCATACATCAGGATTAAATATTACATTAGGATTAAATATTACATTAGGATTAAATATAACATTAGTATTAAATATTACATTAGGATTAAATATTACATTAGGATTAAATATTACATTAGGATTAAATATTACATTAGGATTAAATATTACATTAGGATTAAATATTACATTAGGATTAAATATTACATTAGGATTAAATATTACATGAGGATTAAATATTACATTAGGATTAAATATTACATTAGGAAGGTGAATTTTGTTGAAAGACGCTGCAATAAATAACACTATTTTAAAAAATTTCACTTTTGTTCTCTTCCTGGGTGGAAAGTGTGTATTCCTAACCCGTTAGGTCTAGTTCAGAAAGGAAATCGCTGTTATTCCAGAAAAACTTTGCTTCTGTGATCGGGACAATAAAATTTGGAAAATCGTGTGTTTTTTTAAAGAAAATTCTTGATTTGCTTTCAATGCCGAGCTTCCTCCCTGAACTGCTAGATTTGTCCAGAATAGTCCAGATGTTTCTACAATTCTCCTGAACACTCTAGAACGTTCAAGAAACTTCCAGAAATTTCGAGAAACTCTCAGAACTTTCTAGAACGTTCTTGAACGTTCCAAAAATAGCTTTACAAATATAAAAGCACAGGTGTCTCGAACCAAGATTCCAATTCGTGTTATTGCAGACTGAAAGGATAACGATTCGTAGTTGAAGAAAAGTTATTTATTTGATATGGCATCAAGAGGTTGTTTACATCCAGCTGATTCATTCTGCTACGTGTGCGGACAATTCATAAAGACAAGAGTGAAAAAGTATTCCGTGGAAGCAAGTCGTATAATGTGCGAGGCCTACAAGGCATACTTCGGCGTGCCGGTCGGGGACCGAGACAAATCTTGGGCATCGCATTTCACATGCAAATATTGCAAGAAAACACTTGAAGATAAACTAAAAAGTTACTTCTCGCCTAGATGTGTTTTAATTTATTTTTTATAAAATTTCAATACCTTCTTCCCTCGCCCCAGTACCACACAGCCCCGATCTGCCAGTTCCGACTCCTCCTAGGCGGCATCGGCCATCTTCAGGAGACAGCAGCAAGTCAGATAGCGAGGCAGATACTGGAGATATGGACTACGATTCCGCAGATGAAGTTAGGGGTATAAAGCCGTACTTCCCTAACCAGAAAGAAGTGAACGATTTAATTAGGGACCTAATCGAATACTGAGCTTCTGATATCCAGGCTCAAACAGTGGAACTTGGTTGATGATAGCGTACAACTCACGGATCAGAGGAAGCGGCATCAAAGATTCTCCAACTTATTCAGTCAGCGTGATGGGCTGTGCTTCTGCAACGATGTTGCCGGTCTATTCCAGGCTATAGGTATCGCATGTAATTCTATTGAATGGCGCCTATTCATAGACAGTTCATCCCGGAGCCTCAAAGCCATAATGCTTCACAATGGAAACAACTACCCGTCTCTCCCGATGGCCCACTCTGTGCATCTCAAAGAGGACTACACAAGTGTCAAAATGTTGCTGAGTGCATTAAAGTTTGACGACTACGTATGGGAGGTCATCGGTGACTTTAAAATAGTATCATTCCTCATTGGTCTTCAAGGAGGTTTCAAGAAATTTCCTTGTTTCCTCTGTCTCTGGGACAGTCGTGACACTAAGGCGCATTATCGCACAAAGGACTGGCCACAACGGACCGAGTTTTTTGTTGGGAAGACCAATGTGAAGTGGGAGCCGCTGATAGAACCTCATTAAGTGCTGATGCCACCGCTGCACATCAAGTTAGGCCTCACTAAGCAATTTGTAACTGCTCTTGACAAGGAGTCAGAAGCCTTTCAATACCTCAAAGATCTTTATCCAAAGCTGTCTGAGGCTAAGGTCAGGGCTGATATATTCGTCGGACCACAGATCAAGAAGATCATAGAATGTGAGGATTTCGCAAAGCGGTTGAACAGAGAGTGGCTTGTAGCAGTTTCGTTGCAGTTGTTCAGGGCTTCCTAGGTAATCACAAAGCTGAAAACTATGTGGAGTTGGTGCAGACTCTCACAAAGAATTACGCCAAAATAGGATGCAGAATGTCTCTGAAAGTCCATATCCTTTATTCGCATCTCGACAAATTTAAGGAGAACATGGGCGCTTACTCCGAGGAGCAAGGCGAGCGCTTTCATCAAGATATATTGGACTTTGAACGTAGTTACCATGGACAGTATAGCGAAAACATGATGGCGGACTACATTTGGGGGCTACTTCGAGAGAGTGATTCACAGTACAATCGTAAATCTAGAAAATCTACACATTTCTGAACCTTGTTGGGTGGTTTCCGACTGTGTTTCTCTATTCCTTGAGCAATTTTTCTTTTTAATTCCCTTATATTAACTTCACTGGCGTCTCTGTCTGTCTCTCTGTCGTTCTGTCGTCATCTCTGTCTTGTGTGGGTGGAAAAACAAAATTCAAAAATGACCCACTTCCCGTGATACGATCGAGCTGAAACTTGGCACACGGACCCGTCTCAACTAACTATGTATCGTTTCAAAATTTCAGATCGATCGAACGTAACGTAATTAAATTAATGCTTTTTTGTTTATCCTTATCGTGCAATTCAAATTCACTGTTTGTTATTGTTTTTTTCCCACGTGGGAGTTTGAGTTGACGCGTTGACGCGACCCATCGAAGTACCGGCGTGCTTTTGTTTACATTTTACGTGTCACTCTGAGCTCGATCCAGCGATCGGTGACCAGACTTTTCCCCTCTCCCCCCCCCAGGGTTATGAAGCCAAGTTGAGTTAAGACAGATTCAGTCTGTAAATGTTTGTCGCGTTTGAAAATAATCAATACTGTTAGTTATGTCTCATATATAAGGGATTTATAGTCAAAAACTTTGTTTTTACGGGTTTGTTTTATTTAAAAATTCCCTTATATTAACTTCACCGACGTCTCTGTCTTGGGCGGGCGGAAAAACAAAAGTAAATAATGACCCACTTACCGTGATGCCATCGAGTTGAAATTTGACACATAGGCTCGTGTCACCTAACAATGCATTGTATCAAACTTTCAGATCGATCGAACGTACAGTTATTAAATTAACGCATTTTTAGTTTTATCTATATAAACTATATGTAGGTGTCGGTATTGTTTACATTTTACGGGTCACTTGACTTCACGCCAGCCATCGGTGAACACATCTCATGTTTTAACTAGGTGTACCGGCGTGCTTTTGTTTACATATTACGTGTCACGCTGAGCTCGGTCCAGCGATCGGTGACAAGACCTTTCCACTCTCCTACCCCCCCCCCGGGTTAAAAGCAAAGGGGAGCTAAGACAGATTCAGTCTGTAAATATTTGTCGCGTTTGAACATAATCAATACTTTTAGTTATGTCTCATATATAAGGGATTTATAGTCCAAAACTTTGTTTTTATGGGTTTGTTTTATTACCTGATCATAATGACGAAAATGAAAAAAAAATCTTTCTATTTTCACAAAAAAACAGTTTTCTTCGTGCTGTTGTCGTGTAAGCAAAGTTTGTGCTTAATGAAGTCATTTTTTCACATACTTTAGACATGAGCAATATGAAATATAACACTTAGAAGCCAGGAACAAAAATTGTGTTATATAGTGTAATTTCCTATCTCCATAACAACACATTTTTGTTAACGACGACGATCCGAAACATCGGTTATTCGAACTCATCATGAAGTTTATTATTATATTTATCGTTAGCAATGTACATGGAATAGAGCCATCGAGGTAGTGTCGATGAATCGCCAATATTTATGAGAGGAATAGTGGCGGCAAATAGTGGTCGATGAAGTGGCGGCGGCGAATAATTCCTAGATCCTAAACTGTACAGGTCTTTAACATAATCAAGCGGTACGCGGGGGTTGGGGGCCCGTTGTCAGAGATTTCACAGCACATTCGTCCCCCTCGCCCCCTTTCTCCCTTAACCAAAACCCTGGTAGACTCGCCCCGGTGGATGAATAATTCTCGTCGTTTGATGGCCGTTCTGTGGAGGTGGTCTGACGGGCCATATTCATCCCATCGTGGTGGGCCTCAGCCGGCTTGAGTCTTAAAGGCCAGACTTATGAGAGTCATTATCACCATGGCAACACAATCTTTAAAAATAGTTATTGATTGTGGGTCAAAAAACACCACCAGAATTCTTTGACACCGTCTCGGTGATGACACGGTTGTCAAACAACACCACCAGAATACTTTGACACCATCTCTGTGAAGACATGACGTTAAACAACACCACCAGAGTACTTTGAAACCATCTCGGTGAAGACATGACGTTAAACAACACCACCAGAATACTTTGACACCATCTCGGTGAAGACATGACGTTAAACAACACCACCAGAATACTTTGACACCATCTCGGTGAAGACATGACGTTAAACAACACCACCAGAATACTTTGACACCATCTCGGTGAAGACATGACGTTAAACAACACCACCAGAATACTTTGACACCATCTCGGTGAAGACATGACGTTAAACAACACCACCAGAATACTTTGACACCATCTCGGTGAAGACATGACGTTAAACAACACCACCAGAATACTTTGACACCATCTTGGTGAAGACATGACGTTAAAAAACACCACCAGAATACTTTGACACCATCTCGGTGAATACATGGCGTTAAACAACACCGCCAGAATACTTTGACACCGTCTCGGTGTTGGGGCGCGGTGTTCAAAAATCAAAATATCACGAAGTTGAGGATTTATTCTCTCAGACTTCAAGATGATAATTTATGTCACGTGACTCGAGGTTAAAACGTGTCTCTGCTCTTACAGACTGAATGAAAAAATATCTTCCTAAAGCTACTTGTTTCTTTGATTTTTTGATGAATTCAAACAATGCAAACATGTCGTCAGCTAAGATGTAGTTGTAGCTGTAGTTTTAGCTGTAGTTGTAGTAGATTTATATCAGACGCCATCTTGTTTATTTACTAAAGACGATCAGTGACATTGTTCTATTGCGATATGCTACTACCTTAGTTATTAGAATGTCTTTCCCCGGAATAGGCTTTGGTAATTTCTTGAGGTTAAGGCTTTTGGTAGGTTTAGGGTTGTGATGTGTCTAAGGGTTGGGTTTGTGATATGTGTACGGGTTGGGTTTGTGCTATGTGTAAGGGTTGGGTTTGTGCTATGTGTAAGGGTTGGGTTTGTGCTATGGGTAAGTGTTGGGTTTGTGCTATGTGTACGGGTTGGGTTTGTGCTATGTGTAAGGGTTGGGTTTGTGCTATGTGTAAGGGTTGGTTTGGTGCTATGGGTAAGGGTTGGGTTTGTGCTATGTGTATGTGTTGGGTTTGTGCTATGTGTAAGGGTTGGGTTTGTGCTATGTGTAAGGGTTGGGTTTGTGCTATGTGTAAGGGTTGGGTTTGTGCTATGGGTAAGTGTTGGGTTTGTGCTATGTGTACGGGTTGGGTTTGTGCTATGTGTAAGGGTTGGGTTTGTGCTATGTGTAAGGGTTGGTTTGGTGCTATGGGTAAGGGTTGGGTTTGTGCTATGTGTATGTGTTGGGTTTGTGCTATGTGTAAGGGTTGGGTTTGTGCTATGTGTAAGGGTTGGGTTTGTGCTATGTGTAAGGGTTGGGTTTGTGCTATGGGTAAGTGTTGGGTTTGTGCTATGTGTACGGGTTGGGTTTGTGCTATGTGTAAGGGTTGGGTTTGTGCTATGTGTAAGGGTTGGTTTGGTGCTATGGGTAAGGGTTGGGTTGGTGATATGTGTAAGGGTTGGGTTTGTGCTATGTGTCTTTGTTGGGTTTGTGCTATGTGTAAGGGTTGGGTTTGTGCTATGTGTAAGGGTTGGGTTTGTGCTATGTGTTAGGGTTGGTTTGGTGCTATGGGTAAGGGTTGGGTTTGTGCTATGTGTAAGTGTTGGGTTGGTGCTATCGGTAAGGGTTGGGTTGGTGCCCTGGGTAAGTGTTGGGTTTGTGCTAAGGGTAAGGCTTGGAATAGGGGAGCTAAGTTCTTAAATCTCAACACGACCAATAAAACATTTGAAGTAGTGCGCAGTTACACATTACAACTCAGAAACTACCGTGCACTCTATACTTGCTATTTCTCGATATGAAATATTATAAATGGTCCTTAGTAATGGTAAATGGAAGTAACTAGTGGTGTCATGTCGTAGTAATAAACCATAGTAATATAGCATCAGTAGTGGTTCTTGAAAAATTGTGGGCGACAGAATTTATGTGATTAGTGTGTGACGTGTGGCTTGTCTCCCTCTAGTAGTGTGACGTATAGCTTGTCTCCCTTTAGCAGTGTGACATTTGGCCTGTCTCCCTCTAGTAGTGTGACGTATGGCTTATCTCCCTCTAGCAGTGTGACGTATGGCATGTCTCCCTTTAGCAGTGTGACGTATGGCTTGTCTCCCTCTAGACATATATATATATATATATATATATGTACAGTAACATTCCGATAATCCGGCACGTTCGGGACCGGCTCGGTGCCAGACTATCGAAAATTCCGGTCTATCGGGCGGTGCCCCTTCTTTTTAGTGTAGGCTTTGCCGTAAAACAAATGTACTTTGTTTTTTTAACTACATACATAATTAATCGTAATTATAAGAACAATTAGGTTAATAACTAAACTACAAATACAGCATGCAAATACAACAAAGTTTATTTCACATTTCATATAATATATGTACACGTACTTTAAAACATATTTCACTTAGATTTTAAAAAGTCACGAATGTCTTTTTTTGTTTTCTTGACTTTTGGCTTTTAGTATACAATTTATTTCTAATGATATGGAAATCAATAATTTCTGAAGCACCGAGACACAGTTTACTGCGACGTGAAAGGACACAAAACAACAACGAACAAAAAATGGCGAGACGCTTCGTGATTGATTATCTGTGCTGCACTGCACCTGTATTTGTTGTGACAGCTGAGACTAGCCGGCCGCTAATTGTTTCCGAACAATACCGAGCGCTTCCCCGAACTACCCCGAAAACTTCCGAATAGCTCTCAAGTGTTTTTATTTGCTTTATAAAGACACACTTTTGGAGAAAACCAAATTTTTCATAATTTTCCTGAGCGATGCCGGACTATCGGGCATTCCGGACTGTTGGACGCCAGATTATCGGACTTTTACTGTATATAATATATATATATCCTGTAAACTACAGTTGAGTGTAGTAAATGCAGTAAAGAAATAAAGTCACTAAGTAAAATTACTAGTAAAGGGAACATTGCGAATTCGTTGATAAACTATTTGTCATCAACATTAAGCACGGATCCCATTATATTAAAGAAATGGAGTGATTTTTTTTATTCCCCGCAATCTATCATCTCTCACAAACTCATTTATTTTCCAACCTGCTGCTGATCCATCTGAGCCATCATCTTTCTTTCATTTCACATGATAATAACTGCTGGCCTTAAACCCCATCTAGACATACAAACATTTTTGTCTGAATTTGTTAGATTGGAGCGGGTGTTGGATATTTCATCTTTTCGGCTGTTAATACATTTATATTCTTTCTTTCTTTCTTTCTTTCTTTCTTTCTTTCTTTCTTTCTTTCTTTCTTTCTTTCTTTCTTTCTTTCTTTCTTTCTTTCTTCCTTCCTTTCTTTCTTTCTTTCTTTCTTCCGTTCTTCCTTCCGCCCTTTCTTTCTTTCTTTCTTTCTTTCTTCCTTTATTTATTTAGTGATCTACTTTTCTCTGTTTCTAGTCCATTTTCTCTCAAATTCTCTACTTCTACCCCCCTCTCACATATTAACATTCTCTCTCTCTCTCTCTCTCTCTCTCTCTCTCTCTCTCTCTCTCTCTCTCTCTCTCTGTCTCTCTCTCTCTGTCTCTCTCTCTGTCTCTCTCTCTGTCTCTCTCTCTCTCTGTCTCTCTCTCTGTCTCTCTCTCTCTGTCTCTCTCTCTCTCTCTCTCTCTGTCTCTCTCTCTCTGTCTCTCTCTCCCTGTCTCTCTCTCTGTCTCTCTCTCTCTCTGTCTCTCTCTCTCTCTGTCTCTCTCTCTCTCTCTCTCTCTCTTTCACTCTCTCTCTCTCTCACTCTCAATCTCATACTCAATACCCTATGAATATTCAATAACCTACTTCCTACCTGTATCAATCTATCTAGTTTTATTTTGTTCCTTGTCTCCCCCCCCCCTTTTTTTAAAAATCTCGAACTACTTTAATATCATGGACCCTGTGATTGAAAACCCCCCCCCCACCACTGCCCCTCCCCCAGTCCAATACTCTCAAACCTTTCATCACAACATTTTTACAGATTTAATAAACGTTCCTACTTGCCCCCCCACCCCCCACCCCCGCCCAAACTTTTATCGTGCACCGCCTCTCATTACGTCTCCTTTAAACTTTCAGCTATCCACGAAAAAAGGATGTGATACAGTAGGGGAGCAGTGATACAGTGGGGGGGAGCAGGGACACAGTAGGGGAGCAGTGATACAGTGGGGGGAGCAGGGATACAGTAGGGGAGCAGTGATACAGTAGGGGAGCAGTGATACAGTAGGGGGAGCAGTGATACAGTAGGGGGAGCAGTGATACAGTAGGGGAGCAGTGATACAGTAGGGGAGCAGTGATACAGTAGGGGAGCAGTGATACAGTAGGGGAGCAGTGATACAGTAGGGGAGCAGTGATACAGTAGGGGAGCAGTGATACAGTAGGGGAGCAGTGATACAGTAGGGGAGCAGTGATACAGTAGGGGAGCAGTGATACAGTAGGGGAGCAGTGATACAGTGGGGGGGAGCAGGGATACAGTAGGGGAGCAGTGATACAGTAGGGGAGCAGTGATACAGTAGGGGAGCAGGGATACAGTAGGGGGAGCAGTGATACAGTAGGTGGAGCAGTGATACAGTAGGGGAGCAGTGATACAGTAGGGGAGCAGTGATACAGTAGGGAGCAGTGATACAGTAGGGGAGCAGTGATACAGTAGGGGAGCAGTGATACAGTAGGGGAGCAGTGATACAGTAGGGGAGCAGTGATACAGTAGGGGAGCAGTGATACAGTAGGGGAGCAGTGATACAGTAGGGGAGCAGTGATACAGTAGGGGAGCAGTGATACAGTAGGGGAGCAGTGATACAGTAGGGGAGCAGTGATACAGTAGGGGAGCAGTGATACAGTAGGGGGAGCAGTGATACAGTAGGGGAGCAGTGATACAGTAGGGGAGCAGTGATACAGTAGGGGAGCAGTGATACAGTAGGGGGAGCAGTGATACAGTAGGGGAGCAGTGATACAGTAGGGGAGCAGTGATACAGTAGGGGAGCAGTGATACAGTAGGGGAGCAGTGATACAGTAGGGGAGCAGTGATACAGTAGGGGAGCAGTGATACAGTAGGGGAGCAGTGATACAGTAGGGGAGCAGTGATACAGTAGGGGAGCAGTGATACAGTAGGGGGAGCAGTGATACAGTAGGGGAGCAGTGATACAGTAGGGGAGCAGTGATACAGTAGGGGAGCAGTGATACAGTAGGGGAGCAGTGATACAGTAGGGGAGCAGTGATACAGTAGGGGAGCAGTGATACAGTAGGGGAGCAGTGATACAGTAGGGGAGCAGTGATACAGTAGGGGGAGCAGTGATACAGTAGGGGAGCAGTGATACAGTAGGGGGAGCAGTGATACAGTAGGGGAGCAGTGATACAGTGAGTACAGTAGGGGAGCAGTGATACAGTAGGGGGCAGTCAGTAGGGGGAGTGATACAGTAGGGGAGCAGTGATACAGTAGGGGAGCAGTGATACAGTAGGGGAGCAGTGATACAGTAGGGGGAGCAGTGATACAGTAGGGGGAGCAGTGATACAGTAGGGAGCAGTGATACAGTAGGGGAGCAGTGATACAGTAGGGGAGCAGTGATACAGTAGGGGAGCAGTGATACAGTAGGGGAGCAGTGATACAGTAGGGGAGCAGTGATACAGTAGGGGGAGCAGTGATACAGTAGGGGAGCAGTGATACAGTAGGTGGAGCAGTGATACAGTAGGGGAGCAGTATACAGTAGGGGAGCAGTGATACAGTAGGGGAGCAGTGATACAGTAGGGGAGCAGTGATACAGTAGGGGAGCAGTGATACAGTAGGGGAGCAGTGATACAGTAGGGGAGCAGTGATACAGTAGGGGAGCAGTGATACAGTAGGGGAGCAGTGATACAGTGGGGGAGCAGTGATACAGTAGGGGAGCAGTGATACAGTAGGGGAGCAGTGATACAGTAGGGGAGCAGTGATACAGTAGGGGGAGCAGTGATACAGTAGGGGAGCAGTGATACAGTAGGGGAGCAGTGATACAGTAGGGGAGCAGTGATACAGTAGGGGAGCAGTGATACAGTAGGGGAGCAGTGATACAGTAGGGGAGCAGTGATACAGTAGGGGAGCAGTGATACAGTAGTGGAGCAGTGATACAGTAGGGGAGCAGTGATACAGTAGGGGAGCAGTGATACAGTAGGGGGAGCAGTGATACAGTAGGGGAGCAGTGATACAGTAGGGGAGCAGTGATACAGTAGGGGAGCAGTGATACAGTGGGGGAGCAGTGATACAGTAGGGGAGCAGTGATACAGTAGGGGAGCAGTGATACAGTAGGGGAGCAGTGATACAGTAGGGAGCAGTGATACAGTAGGGGAGCAGTGATACAGTAGGGGAGCAGTGATACAGTAGGGGAGCAGTGATACAGTGGGGGAGCAGTATACAGTAGGGGAGCAGTGATACAGTAGGGGAGCAGTGATACAGTAGGGGAGCAGTGATACAGTAGGGGAGCAGTGATACAGTAGGGGAGCAGTGATACAGTAGGGGAGCAGTGATACAGGGGAGCAGTGATACAGTAGGGGAGCAGTGATACAGTAGGGGAGCAGTGATACAGTAGGGGAGCAGTGATACAGTAGGGGAGCAGTGATACAGTAGGGGAGCAGTGATACAGTAGGGGAGCAGTGATACAGTAGGGGAGCAGTGATACAGTAGGGGAGCAGTGATACAGTAGGGGAGCAGTGATACAGTAGGGGAGCAGTGATACAGTAGGGGAGCAGTGATACAGTAGGGGAGCAGTGATACAGTAGGGGAGCAGTGATACAGTAGGGGAGCAGTGATACAGTAGGGGAGCAGTGATACAGTAGGGGAGCAGTGATACAGTAGGTGGAGCAGTGATACAGTAGGGGAGCAGTGATACAGTAGGGGAGCAGTGATACAGTAGGGGGAGCAGTGATACAGTAGGGGAGCAGTGATACAGTAGGGGAGCAGTGATACAGTAGGGGAGCAGTGATACAGTAGGGGAGCAGTGATACAGTAGGGGAGCAGTGATACAGTAGGGGAGCAGTGATACAGTAGGGGGAGCAGTGATACAGTAGGGGAGCAGTGATACAGTAGGGGAGCAGTGATACAGTAGGGGAGCAGTGATACAGTAGGGGAGCAGTGATACAGTAGGGGAGCAGTGATACAGTAGGGGAGCAGTGATACAGTAGGGGAGCAGTGATACAGTAGGGGAGCAGTGATACAGTAGGGGAGCAGTGATACAGTAGGGGAGCAGTGATACAGTAGGGAGCGAGTGATAGCAGTAGGTGGAGCAGTGATACAGTAGGTGGAGCATGGTAATACAGTAGGGGAGCAGTGATACAGTAGTGGAGACATAGTGATACAGTAGGGGAGCAGTGATACAGTAGGGGGAGCAGTGATACAGTAGGGGAGCAGTGATACAGTAGGGGAGCAGTGATACAGTAGGGGAGCAGTGATACAGTAGGGGAGCAGTGATACAGTAGGGAGCAGTGATACAAAAGGGGAGCAGTGATCAGTAGGGGAGCAGTGATACAGTGGGGGAGCAGGGATAAGAGTGGAGCAGTGATACAGTAGGGGGGAGCAGTGATACAGTAGGGGAGCAGTGATACAGTAGGTGGAGCAGTGATACAGTAGGGGAGCAGTGATACAGTAGGGGAGCAGTGATACAGTAGGGGAGCAGTGATACAGTAGGGGAGCAGTGATACAGTAGGGGGAGCAGTGATACAGTAGGGGAGCAGTGATACAGTAGGGAGCAGTGATACAGTAGGGGAGCAGTGATACAGTAGGGGAGCAGTGATACAGTAGGGGAGCAGTGATACAGTAGGGGGAGCAGTGATACAGTAGGGGAGCAGTGATACAGTAGGGGAGCAGTGATACAGTAGGGGAGCAGTGATACAGTAGGGGGAGCAGTGATACAGTAGGGGAGCAGTGATACAGTAGGGGAGCAGTGATACAGTAGGGGAGCAGTGATACAGTAGGGGGAGCAGTGATACAGTAGGGGAGCAGTGATACAGTAGGGGAGCAGTGATACAGTAGGGGAGCAGTGATACAGTGGGGGAGCAGTGATACAGTGGGGAGCAGTGATACAGTAGGGGAGCAGTGATACAGTAGGGGAGCAGTGATACAGTAGGGGAGCAGTGATACAGTAGGGGAGCAGTGATACAGGGGAGCAGTGATACAGTAGGGGAGCAGTGATACAGTAGGGGGAGCAGTGATACAGTAGGGGAGCAGTGATACAGTAGGGGAGCAGTGATACAGTAGGGGAGCAGTGATACAGTAGGGGAGCAGTGATACAGTAGGGGAGCAGTGATACAGTAGGGGAGCAGTGATACAGTAGGGGAGCAGTGATACAGTAGGGGAGCAGTGATACAGTAGGGGAGCAGTGATACAGTAGGGGAGCAGTGATACAGTAGGGGAGCAGTGATACAGTAGGGGGAGCAGTGATACAGTAGGGGAGCAGTGATACAGTAGGGGAGCAGTGATACAGTAGGGGAGCAGTGATACAGTAGGGGAGCAGTGATACAGTAGGGGAGCAGTGATACAGTAGGTGGAGCAGTGATACAGTAGGGGAGCAGTGATACAGTAGGGGAGCAGTGATACAGTAGGGGAGCAGTGATACAGTAGGGGAGCAGTGATACAGTAGGGGAGCAGTGATACAGTAGGGGAGCAGTGATACAGTAGGGGAGCAGTGATACAGTAGGGGAGCAGTGATACAGTAGGGGAGCAGTGATACAGTAGGGGAGCAGTGATACAGTAGGGGAGCAGTGATACAGTAGGGGAGCAGTGATACAGTAGGGGAGCAGTGATACAGTAGGGGAGCAGTGATACAGTAGGGGAGCAGTGATACAGTAGGGGAGCAGTGATACAGTAGGGGAGCAGTGATACAGTAGGGGAGCAGTGATACAGTAGGGGAGCAGTGATACAGTAGGGGAGCAGTGATACAGTAGGGGAGCAGTGATACAGTAGGGGAGCAGTGATACAGTAGGGGAGCAGTGATACAGTAGGGGAGCAGTGATACAGTAGGGGAGCAGTGATACAGTAGGGGAGCAGTGATACAGTAGGGGAGCAGTGATACAGTAGGGGAGCAGTGATACAGTAGGGGAGCAGTGATACAGTAGGGGAGCAGTGATACAGTAGGGGAGCAGTGATACAGTAGGGGAGCAGTGATACAGTAGGGGAGCAGTGATACAGTAGGGGAGCAGTGATACAGTAGGGGAGCAGTGATACAGTAGGGGAGCAGTGATACAGTAGGGGAGCAGTGATACAGTAGGGGAGCAGTGATACAGTAGGGGAGCAGTGATACAGTAGGGGAGCAGTGATACAGTAGGGGAGCAGTGATACAGTAGGGGAGCAGTGATACAGTAGGGGAGCAGTGATACAGTAGGGGAGCAGTGATACAGTAGGGGAGCAGTGATACAGTAGGGGAGCAGTGATACAGTAGGGGAGCAGTGATACAGTAGGGGGAGCAGTGATACAGTAGGGGAGCAGTGATACAGTAGGGGAGCAGTGATACAGTAGGGGAGCAGTGATACAGTAGGGGAGCAGTGATACAGTAGGGGAGCAGTGATACAGTAGGGGAGCAGTGATACAGTAGGGGAGCAGTGATACAGTAGGGGGAGCAGTGATACAGTAGGGGAGCAGTGATACAGTAGGGGAGCAGTGATACAGTAGGGGAGCAGTGATACAGTAGGGGGAGCAGTGATACAGTAGGTGGAGCAGTGATACAGTAGGGGAGCAGTGATACAGTAGGGGAGCAGTGATACAGTAGGGGGAGCAGTGATACAGTAGGGGAGCAGTGATACAGTAGGGGAGCAGTGATACAGTAGGGGAGCAGTGATACAGTAGGGGAGCAGTGATACAGTAGGGGAGCAGTGATACAGTAGGGGAGCAGTGATACAGTAGGGGAGCAGTGATACAGTAGGGGAGCAGTGATACAGTAGGGGAGCAGTGATACAGTAGGGGAGCAGTGATACAGTAGGGGAGCAGTAATACAGTAGGGGAGCAGTATACAGTAGGGGGAGCAGTGATACAGTAGGGGAGCAGTGATACATGGGGAGCAGTGATACAGGGGGGAGCAGGATACAGTAGGGGAGCAGTGATACAGTAGGTGAGCAGTGATACAGTAGGGGAGCAGTGATACAGTAGGGGAGCAGTGATACAGTAGGTGAGCAGTGATACAGAAGGGGAGCAGTGATACAGTGGGGGAGCAGTGATACAGTAGGGGGAGCAGTGATACAGTAGGGGAGCAGTGATACAGTGGGGGGAGCAGGAATACAGTAGGGGGAGCAGTGATACAGTAGGTGGAGCAGTGATACAGGGGGGAGCAGGTATACAGTAGGGGAGCAGTGATACAGTTAGGGAGCAGTAATACAGTAGGGGGAATAGTGATACAGTAGGGGAGCAGTGATACAGTAGGGGAGCAGTAATACAGTAGGGGAGAATCAGTGATACAGTGGGGGAGCAGTGATACATTTGGGGAGCAGTGATACAGTAGGGGAGCAGTGATACAGTAGGTGAGCAGTGATACAGTAGGGGAGCAGTGATACAGTAGGTGGAGCAGTAACAGAGTTAGGGAGCAGTAATAAAGAAGGGGAGCAGTGATACAGTAGGGGAGCAGTGATACAGTGGGGGAGCAGTGATACAGTAGGGGGAGCAGTAATACAGTAGGGGAGCAGTGATACAGTGGGGAGCAGTGATACAGTAGGGGAGCAGTGATACAGTAGGGGAGCAGTGATACAGTAGGGGAGCAGTGATACAGATAGGGAGCAGTAGTTCAGTAAGGGGAGCAGTGATACAGTAGGTGGAGCAGTGATACAGTATGTGAGCAGTGATACAGTAGGTGAGCAGTAATACAGATAGGGAGCAGTAATTCAGTAAGGGGAGCAGTGATACAGTAGGTGGAGCAGTGATACAGTAGGGGAGCAGTGATACAGTAGGTGAGCAGTAATAAAGTTAGGGAGCAGTAATTCAGTAGAGGAGCAGTGATACAGTGGGGGAGCAGTGATACAGTAGGGGAGCAGTAATACAGTAGGGGAGCAGTGATACTGTAGGGGAGCAGTGATACAGTAGGTGGAGCAGTAATACAGTAGGTGAGCAGTAATACATTTAGGGAGCAGTAATACAGTAGGGGAGCAGTGATACAGTAGGGGAGCAGTGATACAGTGTAGGAGCAGTGATACAGTACGGGAGCAGTGATACAGCAGGGGGAGCAGTGATACAGTAGGGGAGCAGTGATACAGTAGGTGAGCAATGATACAGAAGGGGAGCAGTGATACAGTAGGTGAGCAGTAATAAAGTTAGGGAGCAGTAATACAGTAGGGGAGCAGTGATACAGTGGGGGGCAGTGATTCAGTGGGTTGAGCCGTTATACAGTTAGGGAGCAGTAATACAGTAGGGGAGCAGTGATACAGTTAGGGAGCAGTGATACAGTGGGGGAGCAGTGATACAGTAGGGGAGCAGTGATACAGTAGATGGAGCAGTAATACAGTGGGGAGCAGTTATACAGTACGGGAGCAGTGATACAGTGGGGGAGCAGTAATACAGAAGGGGAGCAGTGATACAGTGGGGGAGCAGTAATACAGTGGGGGAGCAGTGATACAGTAGGGGAGCAGTGATACATAAGGGAGCAGTAATACAGTGGGGGAGCAGTGAAACAGTGGGGGAGCAGTGATACAGTAGCGGGGCAGTGATGCAGTAGCGGAGCAGTGATACAGTAGGGGAGCAGTGATACAGTGGGGAGCAGTGACAGTGGGGAGCAGTGATACAATAGGGGAGCAATGATACAGTAGGGGAGCAGTGATACAGTTGGGGAGCAGTGATACAGTAGGGGAGCAGTGATACAGTAGGGGAGCAGTGATACAGAAGGGGAGCAGTGATACAGTAGGGGAGCAGTGATATAGAAGGGGAGCAGTGATACAGTAGGGGAGCAGTGATACAGTTCGGGAGCAGTGATACAGTAGGGGAGCAGTGATACAGTAGTGGAGCAGTGATACAATAGGTGGAGCAGTAATACAGTAGGGGAGCAGTGATAAAGTAAGGGGAGCAGTGATACAGTAGGTGGAGCAGTAATACAGTTAGGGAGCAGTAATACAGTAGGGGAGAAGTGATACAGTAGCGGAGCAGTGATACAGTAAGGGAGCAGTGATAAAGTAAGGGGAGCAGTGATACAGTAGGTGAGCATTAATAAAGTTAGGGAGCAGTAATACAGTACGGGAGAAGTGATACAACAGGGGAGCAGTAATACAGTAGGGGAGCAGTGATAAAGTAAGGGGAGCAGTGATACAGTAGGTGAGCAGTAATAAAGTTAGGGAGCAGTAATACAGTACGGGAGAAGTGATACAACAGGGGAGCAGTGATACAGTAGGGGAGCAGTGATACAGTAGGTGAGCAGTAATAAAGTTAGGGGGCAGTGATACAGTAGGTGGAGCCGTTATACAGTTAGGGAGCAGTAATACAGTAGGGGAGCAGTGATACAGTGGGGAGCATTGATACAGTGGGGGAGCAGTGATACAGTAGGGGAGCAGTGATACAGTAGGTGGAGCAGTAATACAGTGGGGAGCAGTAATACAGTAGGGGAGCAGTGACACAGTGGGGGAGCTGTAATACAGTGGGGGCAGTGATACAGTAGGGGAGCAGTGATACAGTAGGGGAGCAGTGATACAGTAGGGGAGCAGTGATACAGTGGGGGAGCATTGATACAGTTGGGGAGCAGTGATACAATAGGGCAGCAGGGGAGCAGTGACACAGTAGGGGAGCAGTAATACAGTAGGGGAACAGTAATACAGTAGGGGAGCAGTGATACAACAGGGGAGCAGTGATACAGTAGGGGAGCAGTGATACAGTGGGGGAGCAGTGATACAGTAGGGGAGCAGTAATACAGTAGGGGAACAGTAATACAGTGGGGGAGCAGTGATACAATAGGGGAGTAGTGATACAGTAGGGGAACATTGATACAGTAGGGGAGCAGTGATACAGTAGGGGAGCAGTAATACAGTAGGGGAGCAGTGATACAGTAAGGGGAGCAGTGATACAGTAGGTAGAGCAGTAATACAGTAGGTGAGCAGTAATAAAGTTAGGGAGCAGTAATACAGTAGGGGAGCAGTGATACAGTGGGGGAGTAGTGATACAGTGGGGGAGCAGCGATACAGTAGGGGAGCAGTGATACAGTATGTGAGCAGTAATAAAGTTAGGGAGCATTAATACAGTAGGGGAGCAGTGATACAGTGGGGGAGCAGTGATACAGTGGGGGAGCAGCGATGCAGAAGGGGAGCAGTGATACAGTAGGTGAGCAGTGATACAGTAAGGGAGCAGTGATACAGTAGGTGGAGCCGTTATACAGTTAGAGAGCAGGAATACAGTAGGGGAGCAGTGATACAGTGGGGGAGCATTGATACAGTGGGGGAGCAGTGATACATTAGGGGAGCAGTGATACAGTAGGTGGAGCAGTAATACAGTGGGGAGCAGTAATCCAGTAGGGGAGCAGTGATACATTGGGGGAGCAGTAATACAGTGGGGGGCAGTGATACAGTAGGGAGCAGTGATACAGTAGGGGAGCAGTGATACAGTAGGGGAGCAGTGATACAGTGGGGGAGCAGTGATACAGTGGGGGAGCAGTGATACAGTAGCAGAGCAGTGATGCAGTAGGGGAGCAGTGATACAGTTGGGGAGCAGTGATACAATAGTGGAGCAGTGATACAGTAGGTGGAGCAGTGATACAGTAGGTGGAGCAGTAATAGAGTTAGGGAGCAGTAATAAAGAAGGGGAGCAGTGATACAGTAGGGGAGCAGTGATACAGTGGGGGAGCAGTGATACAGTAGGGGAGCAGTGATACAGTGGGGGAGCAGTGATACAGTAGGGGAGCAGTGATACAGTAGGGGGAGCAGTGATACAGTCGGGGAGCAGTGATACAGTAGGTGAGCAGTGATACAGTAGGTGAGCAGTAATAAAGTTAGGGAGCAGTAATACAGTAGGGAAGCAAGTGATACAGTAAGTGGAGCAGTAATACAGTTAGGGAGCAGTAATTCAGTAAGGGGAGCAGTGATACAGTAGTTGGAGCAGTGATACAGTAGGGGAGCAGTGATACAGTAGGTGAGCAGTAATAAAGTTAGGGAGCAGTAATTCAGTAGAGGAGCAGTGATACAGTGGGGGAGCAGTGATACAGTAGGGGAGCAGTGATACAGTAGGGGAACAGTAATACAGTAGGTGAGCAGTGATACAGTAGGGGAGCAGTGATACAGTAGGTGGAGCAGTAATAGAGTTAGGGAGCAGTAATAAAGAAGGGGAGCAGTGATACAGTAGGGGAGCAGTGATATAGAAGGGGAACAGTTATAATTGTAGGGGAGCAGTGATACAGTAGGGGAGCAGTGATACAGTGGGGGAGCAGTGATACAGTAGGGGAGCAGTGATACAGTAGGTGAGCAGTGATACAGTAGGGGAGCAGTGATACAGTAGGTGAGCAGTGATACAGTAGGGGAGCAGTGATACAGTAGGTGGAGCAGTAATAGAGTTAGGGAGCAGTAATAAAGAAGGGGAGCAGTGATACAGTAGGGGAGCAGTGATACAGTAGGGGAGCAGTGATATAGAAGGGGAGCAGTGATACAGTGGGGGAGCAGTGATACAGTAGGGGAGCAGTGATACAGTAGGGGAGCAGTGATATAGTAGGGGAGCAGTAATACAGTAAGTGAGCATGTTTTGCTGGCACACCTCTAGTCGCAACAACGTGCCTTTAAAAGCCCTGTTATTAAACTAGGTCAGCCCCAAGACCTGTTATTAAACTAGGCCAGCCCCAAGCCCTGTTATTAAACTAGGCCAGCCCCAAGTCCTGCTACCAAACTAGGCCAGCCCAAAGCCCTGTTATTAAACTAGGCCAGCCCCAAGCCCTGCGTTATTACCGGGATTCCAAATGTCAAATGGCTCTTGCATCCCCCCCCCCACACACACACACACTCCGATGGAGCGGAATCTAAGTTTTAATTCATACTAGTTATGACCCGTGGCGTAGCATACTTCGCAGACTTGGTCATAGATAGTGCAAAGAAAGGGGGAGGGGAAGAACGGACACAAACAGCAACACGAAGAAATGAGAACAACGCGTGTGAACGTCGGGAGGCCGCCGACGCATTGTTAGTCTCGAGGCATGCGCACTGCGGTTGTTGTTACCTGCCCCCACCCTGCACCACCCTCCTTTGCCAACCATAAACTGTGATTGGTTGACCCTAGCGAAGGTCATTCGTCATGCATATTTGCTCGCGTCTTGTGATTCTCCTAATTTCTAGTGAAGTCTTTAAATATAGATGTTTTGAAGTTCCCCCGTAGCAGCGTACAGGCTGAGAACCATTGCTTTAATCTATGATATGTGTTTAGAAGTTTCCCCGTAGGAGAAGTGGGGCCCCGAAGAAGCGTACGGGCTGGGAACCGTTGCTTTAATCTGTCGCTGATACTGAGGGAATTGTTATGCAGGCATCGGGCAACTTAAATTAGTTAAGAGATTGTCTATTCCTCCTGACGACTTCAGAACTCCTTTGTGCAACTGTTGGTGGGGGGAGGCATTGCAATGCAATCGATCAAACAGATCAATGGAAGAGCGTGTGCGCAACTCTGGATGTCTATGTGCAAATGTATACAATGTGTGTATGTTATGGTCATAACCACATACACACATTCCTGATATAAGACATCTACACTCATAACACCATACACACATTCCTGATATAAGACATCTACACTCATAACACCATACACACATCCCTGATATAAGACATCTACACTCATAACACCATACACACATTCCCGATATAAGACATCTACACTCATAACACCATACACACATTCCCTGATATAAGACATCTACACTCATAACACCATACACACATTCCTGATCTAAGACAACTACACTCATAACACCATACACACATTCCTGATCTAAGACAACTACACTCATAACACCATACACACATTCCTGATATAAGACATCTACACTCATAACACCATACACACATACCTGATCTAATACATCTACACTCATAACACCATACACACATTCCAGATCTAATACATCTACACTCATAACACCATACACACATTCCAGATCTAATACATCTACACTCATAACACCATACACACATACCTGATCTAATACATCTACACTCATAACACCATACACGCATGCCTGCGTGAGCGCGCGTGTGTGTCTGTGTGTGTGTTTGGTGTTTTGTGTGTATGTTTGTCTGCAAGCGCTGGATGGTCATTTCTTGAATTGTTTCTATTTTTATTAGGCATAATGGTCAGTTTTTAAAGTTGTTTCCTTGTGGTCAGTTAAAGAGTTGAGAAAGTATCTCTTTTCTGAATTACGTCAACAAATATTCAAACAATGTTTGTTTATCTGAATATGTTATGATGAGATGCACTAGAATTCACTAGATTAATTAAACCAATTCGTAACTGAATAAATATAAAGTCATGTGTTTATACATTCTACGACTTTATTTAATGACAGGTAAATCTCTAGGAAAACCACAAAAATGTTTAATTTGGAACCTGCTAGCTTCTTATATTTAATAATAATAATAATTCCATAATTTGTATAGCCAAAGCAGATTTAACTAGGAATGTTTATAGTTCTCTTGTTTTAAATTATCCCTTACTGGAGGCCGGTGGCCCAAATGTAGTTTTTTTTCTTATATAAAAAACTGACTCATCACTAATTCTCCAACTTCCCGTGTAGGTAGAAGCATGAAACCTTAGGAAGTTGTTAAGTAGCCTCTCGCGACGATAATTGGCGTAAAAGAATTTTAAAATTCACTCTCATGAGGCCGGGGGCCAAAAACGTTTTTTTTCCTTTATATGGGCTATTTTAAAATTAAAAATCACTAATTCTCCTATTTCGCGAGTAGCTTGAAGAATGAAACTTTGGGAAGTTGTTGAGTACAACTTCTGCGATGTTAACAGGCAAAAAAATATTTAAATTATCACATAATGGGGGCCGGGGGCCCTAATGAAGTTTTTTTCTTAAATGAGCTTTATAAAATCTGAAAAATCACAAATTCTCATATTTCCGTGTAGGTAGAAGCATGAAACTCTGATTTGTTGATAAGTACACTTCCGTGATGGTAACAAGTGAAAACAATATTTAAATTATCCCTTACTGGGGGCCGGGGTTCCCAAATGCAGTTTGTTTCTTCTATAAAAAAAACTGACTCATCACTAATTCTCCACTTCCCGTGTAGTTAGAAGCATGAAACCCTTGGGAAGTTGTTGAGTTGCCTCTCGCGACGATATATGGTGGAAAAGATTTTTAAATTCACACTCATGGGGGCCGCGGGCCAAAAACGTTTTTTTCCTTATATGGGCTTTATAAAAATTAAAACTCACTAATTCTCCTATTTCGCGAGTAGGTAGAAGAATGAAACTTTTGGTAGTTAATGAGAACCCTTCCGCGATGTTAACGAGGCAAAAAAATATTTAAATTATCACATACTGGGGGCCAGGGGCCAACATGTAGTATTTTGCTCATATGAACTATATAAAAAACGTAAAATCTATAATTCTCCTATTTCCCGTGTAGGTAGAAGCATGAAACTTTGTTAAGTAACATTTCGCGATGGTAACAGTTAAAAAAAAATTATATAATTTTTCACTTACTGGGAGCCCGGGGCCCGAATGTAGTTTGTTTCTTATATAAAAAAAACTGACTTATCACTAATTCTCCAACTTAACGTGTAGTAGAAGCATGAAACTTTTGGATTTGTTGAGTACAAACCCGCAACGCTAACAGGCGAAAACGAATTTTGAAATTCACACTCATGGGGGCCGGGGGGCCCAAAAACTTTTCCCCCCTATTATGGGCTATATAAAAATTAAGAATCAATCATTCTCCTATTTCCCAGAGAAGGTAGAAGTTTGAAATTTGAGTAGTTATTAAGCAACATTCCGTGATGGTAAAAGGTAAACAAAATATATAAATTATCACTTACTGGAAGGCCGGAGACCCAACTGTAGTTTTCTTCTTATATTTAAAACTGACTCATCACTAATTCTCCAACTTCCTGTGAAGGTAGAAGCATGAAACTTTGGGAACTTGCTGAGTACACTCTTATGACGATAATTGGAGGAAAAGAATTATAATCTCCACCATTGGGTGGCCGGGGGCTCAAACCCGTTTTTTTCCTAATATGGGCTATAAAAATCTGAATCAACACTAATTCCTCATCTTCCCAGTGTAGGTAGAAGCATGAAACTTTGGAAAGTTGTTCAGTACCCTCCGGCGATGGTAAGAGGTGTAAAAATTATAAAAATTATCACTAACTGGGGGGGCCTTAGGTTTTTTCTCATATGAGCCATATAAAACAGACTCATCGTTAAATATCAAATTTATCGTGTACGTAGGAGCATGAAACTTTGGGAAGTTGTTGAGTATCCTCCCTCAATGGTAACACGAAAACAAAATTAAATTATCACCTCGATAGGATTACTTGAAGTGCTTTTTTATTTTTATTTTTTTGTTTTTCTGCGGGACCACGACAGACAGACAGACAAGACGGTGAAATTAATATATGTAGTATATCCATCATGATCCAGATTGAAATCTATTGTTGTTTTGAATTTGTGTTACGCGGGTTGTCAACGGTAACTGAAATCCTAATTTCCTCAGCGAAGCGAGGGTATTTTGCTAGTTATATACAGATGTTTTATATATAGACACGTAAATTTCAAGACAGAAACTAATGCACGGTGTCACATCTGCTTGAATTAGCAGACGTCTGTCAGGTCCTTGGTTGGATTCATCAGTAACACGGGTGTCACGTCTGCTTGAATTAGCAGACGTCTGTCAGGTCTGTGGTTGGATTCATCGGTAACACGGGTGTCACGCCTGCTTGAATTAGCAGACGTCTGTCAGGTCTGTGGTTGGATTCATCAGTAACACGGGTGTCACGCCTGCTTGAATTAGCAGACGTCTGTCAGGTCTGTGGTTGGATTCATCAGTAACACGGGTGTCACGTCTGCTTGAATTAGCAGACGTCTATCTGGTCTGTGGTTGGATTCATCAGTAACTTCAGCGACTATCTGCTCTGTGTTTTTATGGAAGTCTGTGATACATGTGTGATACATGTGTGATACATGTTTGATACAAGTACATATTTTATGGGATTTCTGCTGCTTTGTATGTGTGGTTTTATAAATATATCAGGGGCTTGTCATGCTCTTCTTTACTCTTCACTGCTCTCTCTCTCTCTCTCTCTCTCTCTTTCTCTCTCTCTCTCTCTCTTTCTCTCTCTCTCTCTCTCTATCCCTCTCTATGTCTGTCTCTTTCTCTCTCTCTCTCTCTCTCTCTCTCTCTCTCTCTCTCTCTCTCCTCTCTCTCTCTCTCTCTCTCTCTCTGCTAATCTCCATCCTTTGTGTGGCCTCAGCTACAAGATATTATAGAAGTATTTGTGTTCAATCAGTTTAAACTAACCAATCAAAAACTCTCTCAGCTATAATACTAATGTAAATAAATATTGGGCTTGAATCCGTTTCCCATCAAATGAAATAATTCTAACGCGCCTAAACAATGATAACGTCTTTAGCTCAAGTTCGCTCTAACGTTAGAAGACATTAAATTCATTATGGTGGCCACTCTTATCCTGAGACTTAATCCGATTACAGACGATTTGGACTCAGACCTCAATAACTCCCTCCACATCCCTCTCAGAGTACCACTTCTCTAAGGCTTTAGCAATCGTTTAGATTTCATCTGATTAGAAAATATTATTTAAGGGTTTATGGCTCAGGGCGACTCAGAAATTCATCAAAGGAAAGAATTTTGGTTTGAGGCAAGATTAATGAGACCATGACCTTGGAAATAAATTGATCTGTCGCAAAAAAGAGAATATTTTAGAATTTAAATCAAAACCTTTATTTTCAATATAAAATAAAATATTTTAAAATCTAAAATAAAATTTAAAATTTTTAAACGCGAATTTTACGAACTTTCTCATTTCAACTCAAATAAATATAATCTTGATTAATATTTTGAATTTTTTTTTAAAAAGAATGATTTGTTACTTTATTTCTACTGTAACAAATATTAGCTAAGTTATAATTTGTATGATCTACTGTAACAAATATTAGCTAAGTTATAATTTGTATGATCTACTGTAACAAATATTAGCTAAGTTATAATTTGTATGATCTACTGTAACAAATATTAGCTAAGTTATAATTTGTATGATCTACTGTAACAAATATTAGCTAAGTTATAATTTGTATGATCTACTGTAACAAATATTAGCTAAGTTATAATTTGTATGATCTACTGTAACAAATATTAGCTAAGTTATAATTTGTATGATCTACTGTAACAAATATTAGCTAAGTTATAATTTGTATGATCTACTGTAACAAATATTAGCTAAGTTATAATTTGTATGATCTACTGTAACAAATATTAGCTAAGTTATAATTTGTATGATCTACTGTAACAAATATTAGCTAAGTTATAATTTGTATGATCTACTGTAACAAATATTAGCTAAGTTATAATTTGTATGATCTACTGTAACAAATATTAGCTGAGTTATAATTTGTATGATCTACTGTAACAAATATTAGCTAAGTTATAATTTGTATGATCTACTGTAACAAATATTAGCTGAGTTTTAATTTGTATGATTTTTTATAAACTTAGAAAATAAAATGTTATGTTTTAATTACTAGAATTGCTTATTGCTCTAATTCACTGATCCCCTCATCATAATTTCTGTCAGTAGTCACGCTAACTGACCAACATCAAATATTGTCTTTATGTCTTATCCCATCGATTTCAGCCAAACCCCACCCCCTCCCCCCGCCAACATCTCATCTCTCCTACTGTAGTGGCCATCACTAAGGCCGGTAACTGAGAGTGTTTTCTCTGATCACATCTCCCGCTGTTAAACTCTCCACCCAGAATTGTCTGCCCTTCACAACTCGCTGACATATTCGCCATCTCCTTTTCCCTTCTTATGGCCATTTCATGAATGGGTGTAGAGTCTTGGCGTATGGTCTGTTTGAACTGTGTCAGTGTTTACATCAGACCTAAAGGAAGATGGGTGGGGGGAGGGGGCGGGTTAGAAGGTTGTGTTTAGGATGTTGCTGTATGTGTTTGCTCACTTTAAAACAGCGAGTAAATTGAGCTGGTATTATAAAACATCATTATTGACAGAGATTGTTTGTTGGTATGTTGCATCCACCTCCAATTCGGTGTTAAAATGCTGCATTTATTATACAACAATGCTACATTTATTATACAACAATGCTACATTTATTATACAACAATGCTACATTTATTATACAACAATGCTACATTTATTATACAACAATGCTACATTTATTATACAACAATGCTACATTTATTATACAACAATGCTACATTTATTATACAACAATGCTACATTTATTATACAACAATGCTACATTTATTATACAACAATGCTACATGTATTATACAACAATGCTACATTTATTATACAACAATGCTACATTTATTATACAACAATGCTACATTTATTATACAACAATGCTACATTTATTATACAACAATGCTACATTTATTATACAACAATGCTACATTTATTATACAACAATGCTACATTTATTATACAACAATGCTACATTTATTATACAACAATGTTACATTTATTATACAACAATGTTACATTTATTATACAACAATGCTACATTTATTATACAACAATGCTACATTTATTATACAACAATGCTACATTTATTATACAACAATGCTACATTTATTATACAACAATGCTACATTTATTATACAACAATGCTACATTTATTATACAACAATGCTACATTTATTATACAACAATGCTACATTTATTATACAACAATGCTACATGTATTATACAACAATGCTACATTTATTATACAACAATGTTACATTTATTATACAACAATGCTACATTTATTTACAACAATGCTACATGTATTATACAACAATGCTACATTTATTATACAACAATGCTACATTTATTATACAACAATGCTACATTTATTATACAACAATGCTACATTTATTATACAACAATGTTACATTTATTATACAACAATGCTACATTTATTATACAACAATGCTACATGTATTATACAACAATGCTACATTTATTATACAACAATGTTACATTTATTATACAACAATGCTACATTTATTATACAACAATGCTACATGTATTATACAACAATGCTACATTTATTATACAACAATGCTACATTTATTATACAACAATGCTACATTTATTATACAACAATGCTACATGTATTATACAACAATGCTACATTTATTATACAACAATGCTACATTTATTATACAACAATGCTACATTTATTATACAACAATGCTACATGTATTATACAACAATGCTACATTTATTATACAACAATGCTACATTTATTATACAACAATGCTACATGTATTATACAACAATGCTACATTTATTATACAACAATGCTACATTTATTATACAACAATGCTACATGTATTATACAACAATGCTACATTTATTATACAACAATGTTACATTTATTATACAACAATGCTACATTTATTATACAACAATGCTACATGTATTATACAACAATGCTACATTTATTATACAACAATGCTACATTTATTATACAACAATGCTACATTTATTATACAACAATGCTACATTTATTATACAACACTGCTACATGTATTATACAACAATGCTACATTTATAATACAACAATGCTACATTTATTATACAACAATGCTACATTTATTATACAACAATGCTACATGTATTATACAACAATGCTACATTTATTATACAACAATGCTACATTTATTATACAACAATGCTACATGTATTATACAACAATGCTACATTTATTATACAACAATGCTACATTTATTATACAACAATGCTACATTTATTATACAATGCTACATTTATTATACAATGCTACATTTATTATACAAGAATGCTACATTTATTATACAAAAATGCTACAGTTATTATACAACAATGCTACATTTATTATACAACAATGCTACATTTATTATACAACAATGCTACATTTATTATACAACAATGCTACAGTTATTATACAACAATGCTACAGTTATTATACAACAATGCTACATTTATTATACAACAATGCTACATTTATTATACAACAATGCTACAGTTATTATACAACAATGCCACATTTATTATACAACAATGTTAAATTTATTATACAACAATGCTACATTTATTATACAACAATGCTACATTTATTATACAGCAATGCCACATTTATTATACAACAATGCTACATTTATTATACAACAATGCTACCTTTATTATACAACAATGCTACATTTATTATACAACAATGCTACATTTATTATACAACAATGCTACATTTATTATACAACAATGCTACATTTATTACACAACAATGCTACATTTATTATACAACAATGCTACATGTATTATACAACAATGCTACATGTATTATACAACAATGCTACATTTATTATACAACAATGCTACATTTATTATACAACAATGCTACATTTATTATACAACAATGCTACATTTATTATACAACAATGCTACATTTATTATACAACAATGCTACATGTATTATACAACAATGCTACATGTATTATACAACAATGCTACATTTATTATACAACAATGCTACATTTATTATACAACAATGCTACATTTATTATACAACAATGCTACATTGATTATACAACAATGCTACATTTATTATACAACAATGCTATATTTATTATACAACAATGCTACATTTATTATACAACAATGCTACATTTATTATACAACAATGTTACATTTATTATACAACAATGCTACATTTATTATACAACAATGCTACATTTATTATACAACAATGTTACATTTATTATACAACAACGCTACATTATTATACAACAATGCTACATTTATTATACAACAGTGCTACATGTATTATACAACAATGCTACATTTATTATACAACAATGCTACATTTATTATACAACAATGCTACATTTATTATACAATGCTACATTTATTATACAATGCTACATTTATTATACAAGAATGCTACATTTATTATACAACAATGCTACAGTTATTATACAACAATGCTACATTTATTATACAACAATGCTACATTTATTATACAACAATGCTACAGTTATTATACAACAATGCTACATTTATTATACAACAATGTTACATTTATTATACAAAAATGCTACATTTATTATACAACAATGTTACATTTATTATACAACAATGCTACATTTATTATACAAAAATGCTACATTTATTATACAACAATGTTACATTTATTATACAACAATGCTACATTTATTATACAACAATGCTACATTTATTATACAACAATGCTACATTTATTATACAACAATGCTACATTTATTATACAACAATGCTACATTTATTATACAACAATGCTACATGTATTATACAACAATGCTACATTTATTTTACAACAATGCTACATTTATTATACAACAATGCTACATTTATTATACAACAATGCTACATTTATTATACAACAATGCTACATTTATTATACAACAATGCTACATTTATTATACAACAATGCTACATTTATTATACAACAATGTTACATTTATTATACAACAATGCTACATTTATTATACAACAATGCTACATTTATTATACAACAATGCTACATTTATTATACAACAATGCTACATTTATTATACAACAATGCTACATTTATTATACAACAATGCTACATTTATTATACAACAATGCTACATTTATTATACAACAATGCTACATTTATTATACAACAATGCTACATTTATTATACAACAATGCTACATTTATTATACAACAATGCTACATTTATTATACAACAATGCTACATGTATTATACAACAATGCTACATTTATTATACAACAATGCTACATTTATTATACAACAATGCTACATTTATTATACAACAATGCTACATTTATTATACAACAATGCTACATTTATTATACAACAATGCTACATTTATTATACAACAATGCTACATTTATTATACAACAATGCTACATTTATTATACAACAATGCTACATTTATTATACAACAATGCTACATTTATTATACAACAATGCTACATTTATTATACAACAATGCTACATTTATTATACAACAATGCTACATTTATTATACAACAATGCTACATTTATTATACAACAATGCTACATTTATTATACAACAATGCTACATTTATTATACAACAATGCTACATTTATTATACAACAATGTTACATTTATTATACAACAATGCTACATTTATTATACAACAATGCTACATGTATTATACAACAATGCTACATTTATTATACAACAATGTTACATTTATTATACAACAATGCTACATTTATTATACAACAATGCTACATGTATTATACAACAATGCTACATTTATTATACAACAATGCTACATTTATTA
Source organism: Ampullaceana balthica (assembly GCA_944989445.1). Lineage (NCBI taxonomy): Eukaryota > Metazoa > Mollusca > Gastropoda > Lymnaeidae > Ampullaceana > Ampullaceana balthica. Next base: position 69,203 of record CALYLW010000790.1, on the reverse strand, counting down.
TACAACAATGCTACATTTATTATACAACAATGCTACATTTATTATACAACAATGCTACATTTATTATACAACAATGCTACATTTATTATACAACAATGCTACATTTATTATACAACAATGCTACATGTATTATACAACAATGCTACATTTATTATACAACAATGCTACATTTATTATACAACAATGCTACATTTATTATACAATGCTACATTTATTATACAATGCTACATTTATTATACAAGAATGCTACATTTATTATACAAAAATGCTACAGTTATTATACAACAATGCTACATTTATTATACAACAATGCTACATTTATTATACAACAATGCTACATTTATTATACAACAATGCTACAGTTATTATACAACAATTCTACAGTTATTATACAACAATGCTACATTTATTATACAACAATGCTACATTTATTATACAACAATGCTACAGTTATTATACAACAATGCTACATTTATTATACAACAATGCCACATTTATTATACAACAATGCTACATTTATTATACAACAATGCTACATTTATTATACAGCAATGCCACATTTATTATACAACAATGCTACATTTATTATACAACAATGCTACCTTTATTATACAACAATGCTACATTTATTATACAACAATGCTACATTTATTATACAACAATGCTACATTTATTATACAACAATGCTACATTTATTACACAACAATGCTACATTTATTATACAACAATGCTACATGTATTATACAACAATGCTACATGTATTATACAACAATGCTACATTTATTATACAACAATGCTACATTTATTATACAATGCTACATTTATTATACAATGCTACATTTATTATACAAGAATGCTACATTTATTATAAAACAATGCTACATTTATTATACAGCAATGCCACATTTATTATACAACAATGCTACATTTATTATACAACAATGCTACCTTTATTATACAACAATGCTACATTTATTATACAACAATGCTACATTTATTATACAACAATGCTACATTTATTACACAACAATGCTACATTTATTATACAACAATGCTACATGTATTATACAACAATGCTACATTTATTATACAACAATGCTACATTTATTATACAACAATGCTACATTTATTATACAATGCTACATTTATTATACAATGCTACATTTATTATACAAGAATGCTACATTTATTATACAAAAATGCTACAGTTATTATACAACAATGCTACATTTATTATACAACAATGCTACATTTATTATACAACAATGCTACAGTTATTATACAACAATGCTACATTTATTATACAACAATGCTATATTTATTATACAACAATGCTACAGTTATTATACAACAATGCTACATTTATTATACAACAATGCTACATATATTATACAACAATGCTACATTTATTATACAACAATGCTACATTTATTATACAATGCTACATTTATTATACAATGCTACATTTATTATACAAGAATGCTACATTTATTATACAAAAATGCTACAGTTATTATACAACAATGCTACATTTATTATACAACAATGCTACATTTATTATACAACAATGCTACATTTATTATACAACAATGCTACATTTATTATACAACAATGCTACATTTATTATACAACAATGCCACATTTATTATACAACAATGTTAACACGTCGCTACTGTCAGGGTTCACAGCGCCAAGGTGGGGAGGGAAGGGGGTGGGTGAGGAGGGGGGCTTTTATGGATTTAGTTTCTGAGATCAAGGCACCAACTGATTTATTGTATATAACTAAATGAGATAGAACTGAAGGGCGCAGAAATGAAAGGCTTAGAACTGAAGGGCGTAGAAATGAAAGGCTTAGAACTGAAGGGCGTAGAAATGAAAGGCTTAGAACTGAAGGGCGTAGTAATGAAAGGCTTAGAACTGAAGGGCGTAGAAATGAAAGGCTTAGAACTGAAGGGCGTAGAAATGAAAGGTTTAGAACTGAAGGGCGTAGAAATGAAAGGCTTAGAACTGAAGGGCGTAGAAATGAAAGGCTTAGAACTGAAGGGCGTAGAAATGAAAGGCTTAGAACTGAAGGGCGTAGAAATGAAAGGCTTAGAACTGAAGGGCGTAGAAATGAAAAGCTTAGAACTGAAGGGGGTAGAAATGAAAGGCTTAGAACTGAAGGGCGTAAAAATGAAAGGCTTAGAACTGAAGGGCGTAGTAATGAAGGCTTAGAACTGAAGGGCGTAGAAATAAAAGGCTTAGAACTGAAGGACGTAGAAATGAAAGACGTAGAACTGAAGGACGTAGAAATGAAAGACTTAGAACTGAAGGACGTAGAAATGAAAGGCTTAGAATTGAAACATACGAAAAATTGCTACATTAAAATACTTTAAATTCTTTGTTTCCGAGCCAGCAGTTATTTTGTGGACATATATCAACTCTTTGGGCTCATATCACACTTGTAAAACTTATTCTGAAGTCCAACTTAAGTTTATCACATTTAATAGATACACAATTGTTTTATTTTTTTAAAGAATGAAAGCGTAAGCTAATGATACACAACATTAACATTGAAAAAAATATCATCTTAACATAAAATAAAACAAATTACATGTAAGTTACGCTTTTTTTTTAAACTATTCTTCTAGCACATGCTCAGAATAAACATTCCTTACTTTTGTAATCGCTTTTTTTTATACATTTCAACAAATAATTGTATTTGTATCCAGGTAAATTTACAATCAGATAAATTTACAAACGCTACACTCTTGTCAAAACGTTTCAGGAAGTATTGTGTTGACCGTGGAGGGGGGGGGGAGGGGGGATCTATCAATCGTGTGTTGTAAACTGATCGCTTTCCTCCTAAAAACAATAAAATAATGTTTTGACCATTATTTCTGTATTGTCAGCCATTTTCTCCAATGCGGGGTTAAAGGTCAGAGATGTTGCAAGGCGGAAGAGAGTGATCTTAAAATGTTTAACTTGTAAATTGACGTAGAGAGAAAAGCTGAGAAGCTCTTGAGTGGCCGGTCTTGGATCTGTTACCGCCATTAATACGTCAGCCGTGTCTGCTCAAAACCAAGTCCAATTACTGGAGGCTGTCATGGCTTGTCTTTCTTAGATCTTTTCGTTAGTTTGGTAATCTAACGATGTTACTTATCGCTTCCATTTCTGGATTCTGTCACATTAAATAAAGCTGCTTTAGGGCTGATATCACTGATATTACGTAATAAACTGAATAAGTTACAGCTATCAAACTGTATTTCCTCGATGGCTATAATAACTTGTACAAAAAAATAACATTAGTAAATTAGTCAGCCTGTGTATTTTTTCAGCAGCTGAAATATAATGGAACGACAGCACTCATCTTAAAATTAGCAGCTGTGTATGTATTGAATAAAAAAGATGACTTAACAAACTGATTATTTACAAGGTTCTGTCAATGTTGGCTCTTTGTTGTGTGAAAGAACTGCCAATTAATTTAAACAACGATTACAAACGCTTCCAAGAGAAGACAACCCCAGTAATGATCATGACTTCTGTTTGTCTCAGATCCGCACCAACTGTGTCAACCCGACAGCTGTGATGACGGACATGGGGAGGTTAGCCTGGAGTGACCCAGCCAAAGCCAAGCCACTCTTGGACAAGATTCCTTTGGGGCGTTTTGGAGGTGATTCAATTAATCAATTATTGTTTGGGCTCTCTTTTGATCTATCCACTGGTAATGTACTGATTCATGTTTGGGCTCTCTTTTGATCTATCCACTGGTAATGTACTGATTCATGTTTGATCTCTCTTTTGATCTATCCACTGGTAATGTACTGATTCATGTTTGGGCTCTCTTTTGATCTATCCACTGGTAATGTACTGATTCATTTTTGGGCTCTTCCTTTGCCAGTCCTTATTGGTCCAACCTCCATTACTTCCGCTGCAGCGTCCATTGGTCGAGTCAATCTCTAATTCAATGAGTCAGTGACGTCACCAGCAAGTCAAGAGGAGTAAACTCTTCCCTAAACTCTGAGAGACGTCCTTGGGTCTCTTAGCTTGTCAATGGTGTGTTGTCCCCCCTAGATTGTCAGTGGTGTGCTGTCCACCTTAGATTGTCAGTGGTGTGCTGTCCACCTTAGCTTGTCAATGGTGTGCTGTCCACCTTAGATTGTCAGTGGTGTGCTGTCCACCTTAGCTTGTCAATGGTGTGCTGTCCACCTTAGATTGTCAGTGGTGTGCTGTCCACCTTAGATTGTCAGTGGTGTGCTGTCCACCTTAGCTTGTCAGTGGTGTGCTGTCCACCTTAGATTGTCAGTGGTGTGCTGTCCACCTTAGCTTGTCAATGGTGTGCTGTCCACCTTAGATTGTCAGTGGTGTGCTGTCCACCTTAGATTGTCAGTGGTGTGCTGTCCACCTTAGCTTGTCAATGGTGTGTTGTCCCCCTTAGATTGTCAGTGGTGTGCTGTCCACCTTAGATTGTCAGTGGTGTGCTGTCCAACTTAGATTGTCAGTGGTGTGCTGTCCACCTTAGATTGTCAGTGGTGTGCTGTCCACCTTAGATTGTCAGTGGTGTGCTGTCCACCTTAGATTGTCAATGGTGTGCTGTCCACCTTAGATTGTCAGTGGTGTGCTGTCCACCTTAGCTTGTCAGTGGTGTGCTGTCCACCTTAGCTTGTCAATGGTGTGCTGTCCACCTTAGATTGTCAGTGGTGTGCTGTCCACCTTAGCTTGTCAATGGTGTGCTGTCCACCTTAGATTGTCAGTGGTGTGCTGTCCACCTTAGCTTGTCAATGGTGTGCTGTCCACCTTAGATTGTCAGTGGTGTGCTGTCCACCTTAGATTGTCAGTGGTGTGCTGTCCACCTTAGCTTGTCAATGGTGTGTTGTCCCCCTTAGATTGTCAGTGGTGTGCTGTCCACCTTAGATTGTCAGTGGTGTGCTGTCCACCTTAGCTTGTCAATGGTGTGCTGTCCACCTTAGATTGTCAGTGGTGTGCTGTCCACCTTAGCTTGTCAATGGTGTGCTGTCCACCTTAGATTGTCAGTGGTGTGCTGTCCACCTTAGATTGTCAGTGGTGTGCTGTCCACCTTAGCTTGTCAGTGGTGTGCTGTCCACCTTAGATTGTCAGTGGTGTGCTGTCCACCTTAGCTTGTCAGTGGTGTGCTGTCCACCTTAGATTGTCAGTGGTGTGCTGTCCACCTTAGATTGTCAGTGGTGTGCTGTCCACCTTAGCTTGTCAGTGGTGTGCTGTCCACCTTAGATTGTCAGTGGTGTGCTGTCCACCTTAGCTTGTCAGTGGTGTGCTGTCCACCTTAGCTTGTCAGTGGTGTGCTGTCCACCTTAGCTTGTCAGTGGTGTGCTGTCCACCTTAGCTTGTCAGTGGTGTGCTGTCCACCTTAGATTGTCAATGGTGTGCTTTCCACCTTAGATTGTCAATGGTGTGCTGTCCACCTTAGCTTGTCAGTGGTGTGTTGTCCACCTTAGATTGTCAATGGTGTGCTGTCCACCATAGCTTGTCAATGGTGTGCTGTCCACCTTAGCTTGTCAGTGGTGTGCTGTCCACCTTAGCTTGTCAGTGGTGTGCTGTCCACCTTAGCTTGTCAGTGGTGTGCTGTCCACCTTAGCTTGTCAATGGTGTGCTGTCCACCTTAGCTTGTCAATGGTGTGCTGTCCACCTTAGCTTGTCAATGGTGTGCTGTCCACCTGTGTGTTGTCCACTTAAGGTGTCAGTGGTGTGCTATCCATCTGTGTGCTGTCAATCTTATATTGTCATTGGTGTTTTGTACACCTTATAGTGTCAGTGTTGTGTTGCCCACCGTATATTGTCAGTGGTGTGTTGTCCACCTTATATTGTCAGTGGTGCGTTGTCCACCTTATATTGTCAGTGGTGTGTTGTCCACCTTATATTGTCAGTGGTGTGTTGTCCACCTTATATTGTCAGTGGTGCGTTGTCCACCTTATATTGTCAGTGGTGTGTTGTCCACCTTATATTGTCAGTGGTGTGTTGTCCACCTTATATTGTCAGTGGTGTGTTGTCCACCTTATATTGTCAGTGTTGTGTTGTCCACCTTATATTGTCAGTGTTGTGTTGTCCACCTTATATTGTCAGTGGTGTGCTGTACGCCCACATTGTTTGTAGTGCACATGCGCAGAAAGGTTAAACACTTTTATTACAGCCAATAGTAGAGTCATCGACAGATGTTAAACCCAACATACCCCCGCCCCCCCCCCAAATCAACACATGACTTCAATAAAACTCAAACTCCTGTTATAAAAGCTAATGTCATATTGAATTGATTATTATAAATAAGATAAACTAAATGAAATGAATAAACCAATTTATATCTTTAAACTGAATAATCCCCAATAAATAGAATCGTGTTGAGTGCTGGTGATGTGTTGTTTCTCTAGATCTCCACGCCGTTCAACAATCTACACATGTAGGCCTACAGGCGATGATAATAGCGAGGAAAACTATTTGTTTGGAGTGTTCGATGAAATTGTTGTTGATTTCATTTCCACATAAACACTATTATATTTACAATTTCTTTGCATGTTTTATTTACCAAGTTTGTTCCAAGTAATTTGTTGTTTTTGTATGTTGTACATCAGGTCATCATTAAATGTCCACTTTTATGGAAACTGATTTTTTAAATAATGTATTTGTTTATTGGTAACATTTAAGTTAGTTGTATAGTTTTGCACTCAATGTCTATTGTTTGACATTAAATTGTCAGCTTTGATCTTACACACACAAAAATTCAAAAAATAAATTAAATTTTTGCTACCATTTTTTCAGAGGTTGAAGATGTTGTCAACGCCGTTCTCTGGTTGCTAAGCGACAGGTCAAGCTACGTCAACGGGTTGGCACTACCGCTAGAGGGCGGCATGGTGGTGTGTTAGGACATAAAGAGTATCCTGCTGTTTGCTGACCAAATGACCAGTCCATTTGGAAGATACGTTTAGTAAACTTTTAGACTTCGAAAGCAATTCAACTGTGTATCTTAAAATATTTGTATGATTTCAAAAAATAACTACTTTTAAAAACTCAAATACTCTTAACTATAATTTTTTGCAAAGTAAAGAGTATTACAACTTTGCCTGTTACTATTAGGCGTGTGTCCAGTAATCGATATGTTATATTTGCCTTATAACAGGTATTTGATCCATCCCTAATGAGAGTTTGATATCGGAGATATGAAATTATTTTGTTTTCAACTATTTTCTTTTTATTAATGGTTAAATGTACATGTCATTCATGATTAATTTAATTTCATCCATCATACACTGGCAAATAAAATAACTCCATTTTAACAATTAACTCCTTTTTCTTGAATGTGTTTGCTTTATCTCACATTAATTACAATAACGCATTAAATTGTTTTTTTAATGTTCTATAAATTTTAAAAAGACTCAATTTGTGTAAATAAAAGACTAGCTATAAAACTTTTGTTGTCAACGATATTCAAGTGTAAACATATCCTCTGTGGGTAAGCGATCCATCAATACAAATAAACAAAAACATTAAATAAATAATAAAATATTTACACTACAACTTAAACTAAAAAAGTGAATAAAATAAAAAGCATAGGCACAAGGCCTTAACAAAGACAAAATTTGAAAGAACGAAACAAAAAACAGATACAAAGATAGATACCCAGATAGACAGATTTCCCAAAACTCGATTTTATAAAAGTATAATTCTACTTTTAGATAGGCCTACTGTAATAATTGTTTTTAATGAGGAAGTGACATTTACCTTTCCAGGTAACAATAACATAGATTGCATATAATTATTTTGTTTGAAAAACTATCAATGTATGGGCTCAATATTCAGGTATTAAATGTCGAGACTTGGCCCAAGAGCCAGGTATTGAATATTGAGACTTGGCTCAATAGCCAGGTATTGAATATTGAGACTTGGCTCAATAGCCAGGTATTGAATATTGAGACTTGGCTCAATAGCCAGGTATTGAATATTGAGACTTGGCTCAATAGCCAGGTATTGAATATTGAGACTTCAGGACAACACTTAGTGGCCTGATGCGCATTAACATTAGACCAGTATACAACCGGTCAATTTTTTTGTTAACCTACAAACACAAGTAAATCAGGACGAAAGAATCAGTTTTAACAGAGAAGTAAACATTTATTCCCGGAGACCCCCACCCCAGTGCTGTTAACTCCTGGGAAATTTCCCAAATCGTGGGAATTTTTTAAAGCCAAATTAGGCAAATTTATAGAAATGTGAATTTATGAGGATTTGGCGTTAAATAAGGGAATATTTGAGATGGCTTCGCCAACAGAATTTAATGCATGTGAGAATTTTAAGTCTAATTTGGAATTTTTTTTACTCCTGCCTGGGAAAATTTGGCACCTTGAGTTAACAGCACTGCCCCACCCCAACATATCACTTTGATCCGTACCTAAAATAAGTTGCGTATCACTTTTGTTGAAATGTATATCAACAGGCAAAGTCAAGAATTTTATTTTTTTCACGTCTAGGTGTCCTCCATCCAAAATATAAAGGGACGCAAACAGGAATAAAGATATAATTATGATTTTTAATTTTTAATTCCCTTTTCTTTTTTAACAACACAAAAAAAAAGGAAAAACATTCGCTTGGATTTATGACCCCCCCCACCCCTCACACACACACGCCGTTCCTTTCTAATATTCAACTGGCGCAATGAAGGAGCGAATGAATAATGTCAGATTCAACTTCAGCAATTTTCACTATAGAGCCATCATGTGACATTTTCTTTCACCCACCCCACCCCGTTCTGTCACCTTTTGGTTTCGTGCCTCACTAAATTTAAAGCAGAATTTTTTTCATTTACTTTTATTTTTTATTATTTTTTGGCTGTGGCCTAAGGGGTAGTGGGGTCAACATGACGGCTCTGCTTCACTTGACTACAACTTGAAACATGTTTGCATGCAAGCTGTAACATGGCGGCATTCGCTCCCCCTCCCCTTTACCGTTTGAGGTGACACGGGACTGAGAACATGAACTAGCAAGTAATAGATGTTATGTCAGCCTTATATAGCACAAGTTATAGAGCAGTTCCATTCACATCACGACAGAGTTAATTAGACAAAATCTAATTAAATGATACTTATAATTATAATGCTTCCTTGTAGGTTATCTTATGCTGTGTACCTGATAAATTCTCCTGCTAGGCTGTTTCAGTTCTTTGACCAACAAGAGTTAAGTACCATGAATTGTTTACAAAT
>CALYLW010000790.1:0-57500 GCA_944989445.1 Ampullaceana balthica | reverse complement strand
CTCTCTCTCTCTCTCTCTCTCTCTCCTCTGTCTCTCCGACTGTATTTATTTAACTACAAATTCAAAAAATACAGATTTAGTGGCGCCCTTTTGAGCTGGCGCCCTTAGCAACTGCCCCGATACCAACCCGTTGTTACGCCACTGAGCGGAGGCACAACGCAGTAGGAAACACGCATTTTAAAATCATTGTTTCGCTGTTAATTTGTCTGAACCATCATGATGGGAGGTACGGGAAAAAATATCTGATCATATCTTACGCCCCGTGACTTGATTAAATAAGGCTCCTTTACCCTACATATTTATTTATACATGTATATTAAATGATATACTTTATGTTCTGCTCTATTGTGTTACTCAAACCAATTGTCCATCGATTGCTACTACAGTATACATTTCAGCCAATTCGTCACCGTCGCTTTGTTTTATTTCGCTCACTAAATATCTCGTTATAATCAAGAAATTCATTTAATGCTTTCTTTATTACTTTTTTGGGACACTCCTTAATATAATAACTAATTAATACAACTTTCTCTGTGCTCAAGGGGCAAAACTCATTACGTGTCTGTCGTGCGAATCCTCTTCACGCAGCTCATTGCACTATTAACAACACTAAAACAAATAGACATTAAAGTTTGAAATGTAAGGAAACAAGCTAAATAACAACAAACTAACAATAAAACGTGTGACCGAGCTACGACTACAACGGGCTCACTATAAATCATTTAATGGTGGCTGTGTTGTTGTTTTCTCTGCCATTTTTTCCACCGATCATCATTGATCTCATCGATTGATTCCATGGAATGGAGATTTTCGAAGCCAAGTAGTGCAACACATGTGTTCACCACGGTTTTATTTAGTTAGTTATAGGACAAGACCAATAACACACCACATAACAGAAATACGATAGTCATAGGACAAGACCAATAACACACCACATAACAGAAATACGACAGTCATAGGACAAGACCAATAACACACAACATAACAGAAATACGATAGTCATAGGACAAGACCAATAACACACCACATAACAGAAATACGATAGTCATAGGACAAGACCAATAACACAACAAATAACAGAAATACGATAGTCATAGGACAAGACAATAACACACCACATAACAGAAATACGATAGTCATAGTACACACCCTCCATGATATATCACATAACGGAGACACCTCACTACTACATATTAACTACAAGATTCAGAATACATCACCGTCTCGTTTAGCGACGGCAATCCATAAGCCTGACCACTTGCAATGCAGACCCAACCCATTGTTAACCAGACTGTCCATCTACTGTCCACTGCAGCACCCAACCCTTCTGTTGACCAGACTGTCCATCTACTGTCCACTGCAGCACCCAACCCCTCTGTTGACCAGACTGTCCATCTACTGTCCACTGCAGCACCCAACCCTCTGTTGACCAGACTGTCCATCTACTGTCCACTGCAGCACCCAACCCTCTGTTGACCAGACTGTCCATCTACTGTCCACTGCAGCACCCAACCCCTCTGTTGACCAGACTGTCCATCTACTGTCCACTGCAGCACCCAACCCCTCTGTTGACCAGACTGTCCATCTACTGTCCACTGCAGCACCCAACCCTCTGTTGACCAGACTGTCCATCTACTGTCCACTGCAGCACCCAACCCTCTGTTGACCAGACTGTCCATCTACTGTCCACTGCAGCACCCAACCCTCTGTTGACCAGACTGTCCATCTACTGTCCACTGCAGCACCCAACCCCTCTGTTGACCAGACTGTCCATCTACTGTCCACTGCAGCACCCAACCCACTCTGTTGACCAGACTGTCCATCTACTGTCCACTGCAGCACCCAACTCCCTCTGTTGACCAGACTGTCCATCTACTGTCCACTGCAGCACCCAACTCCTCTGTTGACCAGACTGTCCATCAACTGTCCACTGCAGCACCCAAACCCTTCTGTTGACCAGACTGTCCATCTACTGTCCACTGCAGCACCCAACTCCTCTGTTGACCAGACTCTGCCATCACGCCATGGGTTGTCAGGTGAAGATCGTCAGCAAGATTCTGTTCCGACTTGGTCAGCTGATCCTGCTGGGCGGCATGGTGTGCTACCTGGTGTCTGTGTCCACGCCCCACTGGGTGGAACGCCCCATCGTTAACAGTGCAACTGAGAACATCAACCTCACTGTGGTAAAGTGCTCGTTCGTTTTGTAGCAGATTAAAGTTAACAACAGATAGTTGTATATTGTGTGTTTGTAGTAGAATGAATTAACAAATAGTTGAACTGTGTACTTGGGGGCAAACGGTCAAAATCATGAATATACATGATAGATAATTTGTTTCTGAAAATGTTAATGTTTTCGTAAACATTTCGTGGAGATTTGAGAAATATAAACGATCGTCCAATTTCGTTCCACTGGCTAACTAAATTATTAATACCCCCCACCCCCACCCACACACCCGCTTTTCTTTAAAAACTTAGCTTAGCATTTTGATAGCTATAATACATGTATTCTATCAAGTTAATTTATGTTTGTTATAATCTACAAACTCATAGAGTCATCTGCTCAGTTAATATTAAATGGACAGATTAACGTTGACTGAGGCAACGTTTTATTGATGTGTGTTTTCAGACGTTGGTCACCAGAAACTTTGGCATCTTCAAAGCTTGTCGTCAAACGGAATCTCGCGGTCCTGATAAAAATGATGACAAGGATGACCATGACGATTGTGGAAGTTTGTGGGATAACATCAACTACATCAGTGGGTGGATTTTGTAAAATATATGATCAGCTTCAATAGTATGCTATATAGGTGGTAGCTTGTGAGATATCAACTACATCAGTGGGTAGCTTGTGAGATATCAACTACATCAGTGGGTAGCTTGTGAGATATCAACTACATCAGTGGGTGGCTTGCATTATTTATTACATTTTACGCACTTTTATTCGATGGATGAGACATGGCGTCATTTACCGGTACTAGATCCTGCATCAGATAATTTGTAATTTTGTGTCAGTCACCAATCACGTCATATACTAACTTAAAACAAGGCCATAGTCACCAAACAAGTCATAGTCACAAAAGACGTCACAGTCATCAAACACGCGTCATACTAACTTAAAACTAGGGGTGTGTCGGATTCAAATGTTTGAATCGGCCGGAGCCGTATTTGGTCGGATTTATAAAGTGAAAAATGTAAAAATGGTCGGATTCCGGATTTGCCGGAGCTATTATATGTATATATTCTATGTCTCTACCGCCACCGGAATTAGGCCGGATTTATGAAGTGAAATTTTCCCGGAGCCAAATACGGAGCCGATTTGTAAAAATGGCCGGATACCGGATTTACCGGAGCCGGAATCCGGTACACCCCTAATTAAAACAAGGTCATAGTCACAAAACACGTCATACTAACTTCTAGGCATGCAACGTATTCACTGAGTCTATGGTGTGTACCATTGTATCAAACACATAGTAACTTGGTCGCACGTTTGTAATTATGGAACAGTTGACATTAACATACTGCCATGACTCTGTCACAGGCCCCCACGCTGCCAGGTATGTCCAGTTCATCATGGTAGTTGCAGGCATCCTTTACACTCTGGGATTTCTGCTTGAGATTGTACAGGTGGTGCCAATGACAAAGTTTCGAAATTTTATCGCTAAGAATCGACTGGTGGAAATGTTCGTCAGTATTGCAAGTGAGTTTGATTTTTTGTTAATTTTAATATTGTGACACAATTTACTAGACCTGAGGCTACATTGTAAAACAAAATTAAGCCAGAGCTTCGCTGATTTTACCCTTTAGGGGCCGTCCATAAGGTACGTCACGCAAATTTTTACCATTTTTAACTCCCCCCTGTCACAAACTGTCACAAATCTCACACATTTCAATTAAATTTTAATTATTTTGTTACTAAAATTAAAAAATTTGTTCGAAAGTGACGTACTTTAGGGGGGGGGGTTAAAGTACGTCACTTTCAAACAAATTTTATTTTTATTAACAAAATAATTAAAATTTAATTGAAAACACCGTGACGTCACACATGGCCGGACTCCCCCCTGTCACAAACTGTCACACGTTCTTACACCCACTCCCCCCCCTCTGGAGCGTGACGTACTTTATGGACGGCCCCTTATTGATTTTGAATGAGTTAGAGCAGTGCTTCTCAAACTTTTTAGTATGGCGGACCGGCAGGAATTTTTTCCATTGCACTATTTTGCGGACTTGTGCACTATTTTCCTTGTACTTACATGGTAGCGAAATGGTATTTCCTTTTATTTCTTTTATTTATTTGCTTATTAACAAAAAATGACAAATTCTATTGTTGGTAGCAAATGGAGGATATAATTATATTCAAGGCTGTAATCAGGGGGGTTCTTCGTACGTTCGAACGAGAATTTATGACAATTTTGTGTTTTTTTTTAGAATTTGTGCCGTTTTATCAATCGTATGTTTACGTGAGACTGTTGAGATAATTTCACTGCCACATGGAAAGCACGACGACCAAGGATTGGATCTATCTTTCAATACAAATGGTGATTGGGACACGGGTAACGCCACTTCTTCATTCCTTCTGTAAAAGTAAGTCCCATGATCGATGGTCGTAGGGGACTATGGCGGATTAAGGGGGGGGGCTGAACGGGCTAAAGCCAGGGGCCCCCGATGATTTAGGGCCCCCAAACTTGGCATATTTTATAATAAATGGGGACAAATGTATACATGAATTGCTGAAAATATGATAAATTAATAAAATCTCATCTATTAAAATGATCTCTTTTCCCACACGATAGTCTTAGCAGTCAAAAAACCTGATTTGATAGGCTCAATAACAGAAATTATTAAAGAATAGTATATATATATATTTTAAATTGATAACTCTAAATAAGCTCTCGTGGCCGAATGTGAAGTACTAAGGCTTGTGGTGCAAGCGATGGCGGGTTCGATCCCCGGTTGAGGTGTGAATTTTTTTCTTCATGTGGTTTTTTAATTTTATAAATTGTCTTTTACACTCAATTTTAGGATACCGGCAAAATGTTATTTCTTCGAATTCGTTTTTTTCATGAATAATCATTTTGGATGAATATTTACAAGTTACAGTCTTATATTAGCTGCTAGCAATCATTTTATCTAAAGGTACACTGGCTGGATAGGGCCCCAGTTTGAATTGCAGCCAGGGGCCCCGTGCAGTCTTAATCCGCCCCTGGTAGGGGATCCCTAATGTTTCCATTAGAGCTTACTCGGGGCTTGTTATACCCCGAGTAAAAACCCTTCCAGGTCATCGGAAAGTTAGTCATTTTTCATTCGTGTTGTGGCTTTGCGTGGGCTTGCGTGGGCTCGATCTCACGCCCCTCAAATGTGAGGCGAGCGCACTATTGACTTCGCTATCCAGTCGCCATTCTTCACATTTATTGTGACTTTTGTTGTAACTTATACAAACTGTTGTATAGGCTGGAAGGAATAAAAGACCAGAAAGACTTAGAAAGAAGCGTTTGACACCATTCAGGCTATGTCGCTTATCGAAAACGTCAAGCAAGAGCTTAGAGAGATTAGAACAAATGTAGATTCTTATTTTCAAAACACTTACGATCATATTGTTATCATTGCGTAGTCTGTAGAGTTGCTAAGCGGCAAATCTACCGAAGCAATGTGAGTGCAGAAACGTCCATGCAACACTATCTGCGGAACTTGATTAAACCATTTCTGGAGCACATCATTGCTGAACTAGATGTGCGGTTCTCTGGCTTAACCAGGCCATCCTCACAACTGTTAACTCTGTTAGAAATTGTACGTATGGAGATATGAAAGACGCTGTGGATTTATATGAGCACGATCTGCCTTCACCAGAGGTGCTCCCCGAAGAGTTCAGCGGATGGAAATTGAGGTTCAGCCAATGGGAAGAGTCAAAGCTACCAAAAAATTGCACGAAAGCTATAAAACATTGCAATGAATCGATGTATCCGAATAGTTATTGCTTAATGAAGATCGCGTGTGGGAATCCTTTGACTTCCTGCGTGTGTGAGCGAAGTTTCAGTGCACTCCGACCTTTGCACAATTACATGAGATGTTCATTGGGAGATGAACGACTTACCGAGCTTGCACATATTTGTTAACAAAAACCCAAGAAAGATTTACATCGAAGATCTTCTAAAATAAACTTCATAGCATTGTGGTCTTCCATCTTGTCAGTTCCGTACCATAATGTATGTACCGTATTTTCACGCATATTCCCCGCATACGCAGATAACCTTCCACGCATATACCCCGCATAATTTTTAGATCCTGTAAAAAATTGTGGTATAACCCGCCCCCGCTTATACCCCGCATTATCCCACCACGATCGAGAAGTCATATCACCCTGACCCACTCTAGGAGATGTACTTAAAATACCGTACTATATTTTCACAACTTTATCAATACCATGCACACAAAAATATATCTTATTACTTAAAAAGTAATTGTTTATTTTAATTTAAAAAATATTATAAATAATTATAAAATTATAAATTTGGTATTTTATTCGTTAGCTAAACGTAAACAAGTGTGCACTATTTTTCCGGTATACCGTACCATCAGACAACTGCAGTCGTTATACAAGTCATTCGATTTACGACATGAACAAGAACAAGTTCCAAACAAGTTGAAACTGGACTATTCTATTCCGAGGTTAACCCGGGAGACAGTATAATACCAGAAGTTATACAGAATCTAATTTTATATTCGTGTTTTGCAAGTAATAGTGCCATTGATGCATTATGCCGTTTTTTTAAAAATTCAGATACCCGGCCCACGGAGATACCCCGCAGTGGGGCTGCGGGGTTTGTCAAATCTGGTATAACCTGCGGGGAATATGCGTGAAAATACGGTAATGGTAATTCAAATTCTTCAACGCTTGCGCATGCAGATTTCATTATTAACAAGAAAAGAAATGAATGATCGAGTACTTGCATGTTTTAATTAAAATAGTATTTTGGAAACTTTTATTTACAATGTTAATTATTTATTGCATGAAAACCTAATTTTTGGGTCACTGTAGGCACTGAATTTTTTTTTCTTTTTGGCAAAACGAGGCAAAAAAGACGAGAAGTTTCATCAACGCCATCAATAATTCATAGGTACAGAATTATTGATTAAACATTCTCATCCAAATTTGAAGTCATAGCACAATATATTGTAGGTATCTGAACATGAAATGCCTTCGCGCAAGTTTGCGAACCCCCTGTCATGGGTGAATCACGAGTGTTTTGCGTGATTGTATGAAGGAGAGGTCACGTGAGTGAAAGCGCGGGAAGAAATAGTCGGTCCCATTGGCTAAGAAGGTTGGGGGAGCAGTTGTCAGATAAGTTCCGTGGTGGAAGGACGGAAGATGTGTGCCAGTGTATTCCACGTTGTATAACCTCAAATTATATGTCATGTACATAGTATACATATTAAAGTTGTTTTATTGAAACAAGTTCTTCAGATGATTATTGTGTACAAGATTATGTATTGAGAGAACGCCTACAAGAGTTACATATTAATAAGTAAAACCATTGACACCCCCCCTGAAAAAAGTCTGGATATTGCCTTGAAATGTGTCCTTTTTTGGTAACTTCCGCGGACCGGCGGCGGATGGCCCACGGACCGGCACCGGTCCGCGGACCACCACTTTGAGAAGCACTGAGTTAGAGCACATGTAAAATTGAGGTATACATTAATTTATATTCACACAATGGTAGATTGTATACTTATCTCAATAAACGTATTTGGTTCTCTCCCCCCCCCCACTCCCCCAGCTGTTCTGATGCTGCAGGGCATGCTGATCTTTGCTGGTGAGATCAAGAACAAAGCACAGCGGGTATCAGGACAAGAGGATGAGCAGTCCGGTTGGTCGTTTGTGGTGGCCTTGATTGGGGTGCTGCTGAGCATCTTTGGTCTGGTTTTGGTAACCATGTTCAGAGACCTGCCCCAACCGAGCAGGAATCAAGATGGCGGCTCTTGGCTGAAAGATTCTTCCAGCAGTGTACCACAAACATCTCTGCAGTCATGATAACCGGGCCATTCAAGTGACAAGTAGCGCAGGTGGACTCAATCTGGTTGTGGTCAACTGGTAGACAGCCTTATAAGATTTGTCACGAAATAGAGGAGATCGTGCCAATTGATGAACAGTATTCCAATGCGGCAAGCAGTTAAACTTTCTAACACATGAAAAAATCTGGTTATTAGTCGGCATTCTCCTGTTGTGTAATAACTGAAGTCTGCAAAAATGTTTTTATTTTAATTTTATTTACAGGTCTGGATATTTCACTACTTAAATGTAAAATGAACTGGCATTTCCAATGGAACTCTATCATTAGCCTATAGATAAAAAGATTTTAATTTTGTCACCAAATAGTTTTAAGATGTAATTTTAATTTGTATATAATCTATAGGCTTGATCATTTCTGTGACCCCAACGCGTCATAGGCCATTCGGTCATATCTATTTTTAGGCTCTTCGTTGTCAGTAAGGTCAAACTTTCTCAAACATGGCTAGCAACAGTGTGTTTAATAGTGTTATAGTGCTATCTGAAAACGATGTTCCAGGTGCTAATTTGGACAAAAAAATATTTCTTCTCACTCAGTTTTGCAGCCGAAAAAAGTTATTAAAATGTCGAAGACTTAAAACTTTAATAAATAAGCCGTAACATAGTATTTTAAATTATTTAAAGATGAGTGTAAGCGTTCATATTCGTAACTACGGTAAACACTAGTCCTAGCGTAGTCAATTATTAACATATATGTATTTTAATATTGTTTTCCTTGGCCCTTGCCTTATAAAAATATATGCCTTTAGTAATAAACTTACACTAAGATTATGACTTTAATTATAATTACATCATAGTATGAAAGAATAAACTTCATGGACGAACGAGCAACTAGTGAAAGTGTAAGCGGTCGTTCCGGCCGTCGCTACTAGTACTAGTGCTAACAAACGTATATTTAATATAAATTGTTTTCGTTGGTTCATATAAATTATAGATGCCTTAGTATTTATTAGTAATACTAACTTATTACTAGATAATAGAGTTAGAGCCTCAGCAGATGCAGAGTCACTAATTATAATTCATTTACATAATTCATGCTCCCAAGGACGTTCCATTTCGCATAATATAATATTACATAATATAACTATAACCATCTATTGATATTTAAATAAATAAGCATAGGCCTAAGAGTTTATTTAAGATGAGTGAAAGTGTAAGCGGTCGTTCCGGCCGTCGCCACTAGTACTAGTCACTAGTGCTAACAAACTTATATTTAATATAAATTGTTTTCGTTGGTTCATATAAATTATATATGCCTTAGTATTTATTAGTAATAAACTTACACTAAGATTATGATTTTAATTATAATTACATCATACGTTTTAGAAGTAAATAGTATTTGAATGTATAAAATTCTCGGACGAATGAGCGAATGAACTAAAAATAAAAAAAGTATAGTCTGTATATTTACATATTAATATTAAATTCACTCTCGCAAGGAAGCTCTATTTCGCATTATTATAATATATCAAATAATATGACCTTATATTTTTCTTTAAAATTCTATAAAATCAAGCTTTTGAACAAGTTTTAGATAATTTCAATGAGCGCATTCTCTCTAATAGTTATGAATAAATATTCACTACTTGACCTTACGGCACCTCAGGCGGTGACCTAGTTATAGATCGAGTCTATTATTAGACTTCCGGTAAATTATGACCAAGCCTATAGAGAAGTTATCAATATCGTCCAAGTTATTTTTCAATTTTTGACATAAAATAAATCATTCAAAGTATTTATTGATTTTTTTTTAATTCTAAAAAAATAACATGGTTTTATTTGGTAGCTATAGCATTGCATTGACCTATATATGAAAAAACCACCTCAGTGTTTTTATAAAGTAATTCACACGTGTAGTTTAATTACCTTAGGGGCCGTCCATAAAGTACGTCACGCCCCAGAGGGGGGGGGTGTAGGAAAGTGTGACAGGGGGGAGGGGGGTCCGGCCATGTGTGACGTCACGGTGTTTTATAGCAAATTTTAATTATTTTGTTAATAAAAATAATAATTTTTGTTAGAAAGTGTGACGTACTTTAGGGGGGGGGGTTTTCCAAGATTTGTGACAGGGGGAGGGGGGGGGTAAAATGGTCGAAAATAGCGTGACGTACTTTATGGACGGCCCCTTACACAGTCAAACAAAGAAATCCTTTCCTTGTTACTAAACTTTAGAATAGATTACAGGGAAAAAGAATAAACTATTTATGGAGTTTCGAATCTGTGTTGACAGACAGCAGGGCGCAGCTATGGGGTGGAAAATAAAATCGTGTTTTGTTTCGGTAGTCAATGTGCAAGTTACCACCAGCCGGTGGGGGGGGGGCTAGGAATGGTGCTAAACAAGCAAACATAACTATAAACAAACAACAACAAAAAATAATTGAAAATAGTGAATTTTAGTTCTAAAAGGCTACTGCCAGATTTAGATTTACTTATACCCAATTTAAAAACTCACCTACATTTAGCTTCCAATTTTACTACCAACCTTTAAAAATCAAAAACTAAATTTACTTAGTAGATAAATATAAGATCTAGAACCAGTAAAAACTAAATTTACTTAGTAGATAAATATAAGATCTAGAACCAGTAAAAACTAAATCTACTTAATACATAAATATAAGATCTAGAACCAGTAAAAACTAAATATATACTTAGTAGATAAATATAAGATCTAGAACCAGTAAAAACTAAATTTATTTCATAGATAAATATAAGATCTAGAAACCAGGTCAAAATTTGATATTTTAAATTGAAGCAAAATGAAAACTATAGAAATAATAGAATGTAGCTTATTTGAGTTGGATATTTTCTGGTTTCTTTCTAATCTGAGGAATTAGCTACATATTAATTAAGAACTGACATTTAGGTATCTAGGAAGAGTTGGTATCAGTTGTTACTGAACTCAATGGGGAAAAAGAGACTTAGACATTAGTGGCACGTCTTAGTCACCCAAACATTAGTGGCACGCCTTAGTCACCCAAACATTAGTGGCACACCTTAGTCACCCAAACATTAGTGGCACGTCTTAGTCACCCAAACATTAGTGTCACAGCCAATCATGGTCCTTTATGAAACAGCAATCATAAATTTAGTAGTAGCTAGTTGGTTATAGTATCCGGTATACATACATATATAGACACTATAACACCTGCCTATAAATGGACACACATGTTATTTGAACTTTTACAACATCTCTTACACTGGTGCAATTATTACAATTGTATAGAGGTGTAAATGTTACTATCTGGATATAAAATATACTGTCAGTATCATGAGGCTCCATAAAATATCATCTTTACAATTTATGATATGCAACTTAGCCATAACTGTGTTGATCTCAACAACTGCTGATATTTATAGAGTTTACTTTGTTTTAGTTTAAGTACAAGAATAAATTTCAAGTATCACCATTTGTCACAAATATGTTAACAAATGTATGTGGTCTGTATATTAAAATTGTGTTAATCACATTGCCAGTGTTAGTACTATTAATATTATTGAATTCTTTCATAATTAAAAAATTCTAGTAGTACAAATAGAAAAAACAAACATCATTTTTAAAATCAAATAACATTTATTTCGGCTTCAAGTAAGAAACAACAGACAATATATATCTTTAAAATGTCTGCATTTAAAACATGAACAAAATATTGCAGACTAAAATTATTTAGCAAAGTTGCCTGTAGAACTTTATCTCAAATCATTAAACTTATTCCAACATTTAAACTCAGTTTGCTAAATACTTTGAATAAAATCAATTGTGGGCATAAAGACAAAACTTGATGGAACCAGCAACGCAGTGTAACTATTCTATTTCTGAGAAATATAGCCTAGGAAATGTTATAAGAAACATACGGAATTGTGAGTTTAAAAAATGATGTGACACATGGAGCTTTAAACCACATGGTCTGCATGAATGGTAACATATGACCCACTTTCATAATAAATGAGACATTCAGCAGTCACAACTTATATTAAAGCAGAAGAAAAAACTTCTTTAAATCTGTCATTCCACACACAAGATATTGTGCAGCAAAACTGATTTTATGCATGAAAGTGTGTTCATGTACTCTGATGAAGGGGAAAAAAAAACAGTTCTATTCTTTGACATGTTATAAGAACACTCACTCAATGATTTATCAATATTTTGATACAGAATGTATCAGAACACAATAACTGATAGCCTAAACAAAACAAAAAGCCCTCAAATTTTATGGCATTAATTATTTATTAAAAATTGGAATAAAAAGGTTGGGAACAATTTTACTAACTTTTTGTTCAACAGCATGAACAATAAATTATGATTTAATTATAGTTCTGTCATAAAATTTGTAATAATCTCAAAGAGAAATATTGTGTTTTCCTAATGAACATATGCATTCAAAGTAAGCTAAATGTATGTACAACATTGTTTTAATGTCCAGCTAATCTCCAACTGGTTTAACTTCTAGGATTTGGTACCATGCCCATCCCTGGCAAAAGGTTGTTACTGCCACCAGATCCTGAAACAGCTGCATTGGGTCCCAGCAAAATCTGATGGAACAAATGGGAATATTGGAATTAAAATCCTACTTATACTTATAAATTATAAAGAAATTGTACATTTAAATCAGATATTTTTTTTTAGGACTTCAATCAATAACAGGTTATGCTAACGGAGACAAAAATTTGGGGTTGAAGAAGTTAAATGAATTGTGGGATATTTATTTCAATCTGGGTCACCTATAAAATAAGCTGACCAATGATAATTGTGCATGTAAATAAATATAATTTCTACCAATAAAGCATGTTTGAAGAAAAATTTGTGAGCTTGCTAACAAAGATTCATTTATGGGTTATTTCTGGATATTGTGATGGGAAAAACCATTGCAAAATAGGGATGTTAATATTAAGCTTTCCATCGATACCAATTATGTCTATGTAGTATTATATCAGTAATGTCTCAGTGAAGGTAATTTTTCCCAATCTTTCGCCTGGAAAACATTTTCAATTTTTTATTAAGATGGTATGCACCACACTTTAGCTAGGATTTGAATCTATAAAATTTCCCATAATCTCATATTTGATACAAATTGAAGA
Source organism: Ampullaceana balthica (assembly GCA_944989445.1). Taxonomy (NCBI): domain Eukaryota; kingdom Metazoa; phylum Mollusca; class Gastropoda; family Lymnaeidae; genus Ampullaceana; species Ampullaceana balthica. The sequence goes on along the minus strand of CALYLW010000790.1, from coordinate 44,365 downwards.
AGAAAAAAAATCATCCATTAATTAGCATAATTAAAATGGAGCATATGAACATGGGTAATAACAAACTTTAAGCTGGCACTGTAAAATGTTTTTTTAATTAATACTAAGGTTGTTAAGCCCGCTTGTTTTTGAGGAACGGTTAACAGTTTTTTTTTAAAAGACCAGTTAACCAATTAACCGTCGGTCCATATTTTTACCATGTTTTGTGAACCAACAAGAGAATGAATCAAATTTTCGCCTCGCGTCGTCTGATTTGACATCAAAGCGCCCGCGATGTACCGGCGCTAGAGTTCAGCGATGCGGTCAAAACAGCGAATTAAAAAATAAAATCGCCCTAACAAAGAAGTAAACAGTAATGATATTCAATTTTTTTTTGTAATAAAAGTATTATTAACGGCGTATTATCAAATGTTGTCAAGTCAGTTTGTTTTTGAGACCGGTTAACCGTTAAAAAAAGCATGTTTTACTGTCCGGTCCGTATTTTTCCTTAATTTTTTTGGAACTGGTTCTAACAATTGGTCAACAAGAGAAAGTATCAAGTATCAAATTTTCGTCTCGCGACGTCCGAGGGTTGACATCAAAGGTCGGCTCTCATGCGCTGTGCTCCTTATCCAACGCACACGCTTTTTTTTTCAAACATAAAATGTTATATCATAATCAATGTGGCAATTTTAAATCAAATGCCTTTGACGTGCACATACGTAGCTGGGGAAACTGTTGATATAAAACCGAAATCGAATTTGATCTCTTTTAATATAGATAATAACACTTGGTGCCTTGACCGTTATTCACATTTTGACATTAGCGCTGTGTTACTTCGGCAACTAAGCGAATAAAAAAACATTAAAAATCGTTCACTAGCCCAACTAACAGTGATGACATGTATTTTTATATTATTTATAGACCGGAATATTAAGAAAACGCTTTGATGCCACAGTCGTTTGCGTATTGGCCCTGGTATTCTGCTGTAACACAACAAAAAATTAACCACGGGTAAAAAGCTAATACCGACTAAATGAAGTTACGGTTAACTGGTCCTGATTCAACGGGACCGGTCCTGATCTGAGGACCGGTTAACCGTTAACAACCTTAATTAATACCTGTCTTTGTTGTTGAAGCTGCTCCTCATGTTGCTGAGCCCTCTCCGACTCAAATATCACAGGCAGGACAAGAATAACCGCAGAGGAACTAGCTATCCATAAAATACTCCGCAGCGCAGAGAAACTAGTCTTGGTAGCTGATGTTAGGAATGAAATTGCATAAGAACACGACTTGCGAATTGGTTCTGGAAACATTTCCGTCAAACCAATAAGGCGTTCAGAAATACTTTCATCCTGAAAATAAATATTTAATTGAAAAGTACAGCTAGTGACTTCAATCACATAAGCCTGGGTTTTAAAAATACACGTAATATAAACATAACCTGAAAAATAAATTTGACCGTTTAAAAAATACTCATATCGAAAAAAAATATCGGTGATATCGGCAAAAATGCATATCTGTAGACCCCTAATATAAAATATAAATAATTAGGAGTGATAAATTTAAGAATGACGTCATCAAATAAGACCGCTGGTTTTTGTCCCTAACAAATACTCATATCGGCTTTCATAGAGAAAAAAAAATGGTAATATCAGCAAAAATGAATATCGGTAGTCCCATAATTTGAAAGATAAATAATTACGAGTGATAAATTTAAGAATGACGTCATCAAATATGACCGCTGGTTTTTGTCCTAACAAATACTCATATCGGCAAAAAAAAATATCGGTAATATCGGTATCTGCAATATCGGCAAAAATGCATATCGGTAGACCCCTACATATAACTATACATTTTCTGAAAGAGTATTGCTTTTAGTATCTCAAAATCTTGGTTTCATGACAGTTTGAACAACTTATAAGAGTGTTTGGGTGGCTTGAATGCAGAAGATGAGTAGTAAAATTGTACTCACTCTGTGAAGGTCAAGGCAATGCCAACATACATAATATAAAAACAAATTATTTCTATACCATAAGAAAGCTTATTAAATGTACTTTCAGAAAATGTGTACTGTTAGGGTCTCTGAGTTCATTTAGTATGGGATTTTTTCTTTTTGAAAAAGCCTATGAAAAATGCTAAAATGCCAGGACGATACAGAAAAATTCACTGGATAGTTTGAAGGTTAAAAGTGTTAAAAATTTCAATTCCATCATTATTAACAATTAAAGTTTAAATGGGTATTTAACATGATACAGCAATATGGTCGAAGATTGTGTTAAGTTTGCAACTCAACAATGCTTTAAAAAACATAGTACAGTCGAAACCGGTTAAGTCGACAGCGTTGGGGTATGAAAAATGGCGTCGAGATAGCCGATGATCGAGTTAAAACGAAAACCAATATGTCTGCAAAATATTAACATGTGCTTGAAATTTCTTTATGTACATGATGTGCGTTAATTAGTGATGGGACGATTAATCGAAATCGTATCGGAACCCTAATATTTCTTCACTCTTTCCTAAGGTTGTAATGACCATTCGTTTTTAAGGACCGTTTAAATATAACCATGGTTCCCACTCAGGAAAACGGGAAAAAGTCGGGAATTCTTTTTAAAAAATTTTCTCTGCCTTCAAAGTCGGGAAATGTTATGACTAGCCGGGAATTTATATATATATATATTTTTTTATGCCGAAGTAAAGGACTTTGATTACGTCTCTGTGGTCATGTTTCGATTCCATTTAATAATACAAAAAAAAGTTACCAGTTTTTAATCGTCTGCGCATGCGCTAAAATGTCAAAATTTTCTCCTCGCCTAGTCGCATGGCATGTCACTATTGTCACAGCCGCTTGCGTTTGCAATATCCGTCGAATCAGCGAATAAAAAAAAATAAATAAACATATCTATATGGTAATTTTAAGTTTAATGCTTTTGACGTGCAGGATATATGTCACTATCAGACCGCTCTCGAATTTCCTCAATCAATCAAACTTGTAATATAAATAAAACTATTGCGGCCTTGACCGTTGATCACAGCACGCCGTGTGTTAGACTTCGGCCGGCAACTAAGTCTAATCGAATTTTTTTTAAAAATCATGCCTTATCAAGACCGCTAACGCGATTTACGGGCACCTCTGGTGAATACATCTAATTCACACGTATGGATCGAAAGTGAAAGAAGATAATAACATCCGGTCATTTTTATTGAAATCTCGTAGAATCACACAATAGCCGGAAATCTCGAAGAAAGCGAGATGTCAACACTGTTTTGAACTAAAAATGCCAAAGTGCATTGCTAGGCGAACATTCAAGGATTGAGCTAACCAACGTTAAGTTGCAAATTTGGCCCTCTTTTGTGCTCGAGGTATTAGGTTTCGGCGACTTAAAAAAATCGAATTAACCAATGAGAAAATGCTAAGACAAAGAGGGAATTTGGCGATTCCAATAAAAAATGTCGAGTTAGTAGGGTGGTCGAGTTAACCGAGCTCGAGTTAAGTGGGTTCGACTGTACTGTAATTAAATTATTGAATTTTTATATTATTTTATTTATCGAAGTGATTATTTGCACGGTTTTGGATAATGCTGATATTATCCGCACGGGTCGTCTGCGCATGCGTCTTACTTATAGTGGTTGGTCACGATGAAAAAAAAACGCTCCCGGTGTAGACAAAATAATGGCCGATATCACTCGATTTAGGCTAAAATGTGTAATTTATATGCTAACACTTATTAAAATTTCATGATTACTGAAATTTTAAAGTACCATTGCCATAAAAATTGATTAGTGTGCATTTAATGATAATTACTTATAATTTTTAAATAACAAATAATGTCATCAGTTTCTCCAGTTGAGTGGTTAATCTAGCTTAGTAGAATTTATCATTATGGTACGCGGAGCGAATCCTAGGACGGTCTTACTTTTTTTTTGGTTGTTTTACAACCACACAAGCAGGCTCTTTCCAAAAAACGTTTTATTTTTCCCCCACCCATGCCTGTCTTATCTATTCTGTTTACTAACAGTCACTGTTACAGACTCTCACTTTGTATGCTATACTGGCTATACCATTGTATCGTCATTCGTTTTTTCATGCTTTAAATTAAATTAACTTAATGGATTTATGTTGACTACAGGTACAATGCTAGTTTTGGGGAGAATAATAATTATTCTTTTTCATTACCGAGTCTCGTCCAATTAAATATTATGTATGAAAGTTAATAAAAAGTTACTTCATAATTATACAGAATAAAAATACAAAGTTGATTGCACTGGAACAGTTAATAATAGTATAAGTATAGTTTTATATCAGCTAAATCCATAGTATTACTAATTAATTAATTAATGATTAATCATTAACAAACGATATGCAGGTCCACTCAGATTATTGCTAAAATGGATACAAATATAAGATTCCAGACACTCGAAAGACGGTTAAAATGACAATTGTATTAGTTCGACATTATTCTCACGGTCAAAATTTTAAAGTGAGAGTCAGTAACAGTGACTGTTAGTATTATTTGTTAATTTTTATTAACATTTTTATATGCATTACCCAAGTCCAAGGCCTTTAGATATCGTTTGGCATCATTCTCACGGTCAAAACCGTGCGGCAGTGCGAATAATGCTAGGCATTACCGTGTGGATAATGTTGGACATTATTCTCACTGCCAAAACCGTGCGAATAACGATTACCTTTATTTATTGCTTCTAAAAACTCAAAATGAAAAAGTCACTCAAAATGAAAAAAGTAATGGCCGACACGTCCTAGGTCAATGAAAATGACAATATGTGGACGAGGGCCAAACATAAAAGCTACTAAAAATGTAAAAGAGTTTGAGTTTTGGTTGGACGAATGGTGATCAGAATGGTGATCAATGAAATTTAGACAGCTTGGAACCAAATGAATTGAATGTCAGATGAATTTAACGAGTGCTGGGACTTATCAATTAAAGGATACCGTCAACCAGGTCAGGATATAGATTCTATGTTTCAGACTTTCAAATAAATTAAATGGAGGATTATTTTTAAAAAATTGTTTGTCTTTGCTTTGCACGCAACGGTTTTTTTTTACACATTTTTTATTCGGTTACAAGGTCAAGTTATGCACAACCAGCTAAATAGTTCTCAACGATCATTCAAATAATTTTATTTAAATATTATTTATTTGTAAAATTTATAAATACTGGGACAAATAAAATTAAAGTATAACCTCCTCGAACTCCTCATCATCTTCAATCGCTTTAGCTTCCACAAGGTCAGCCATTTTGCTCAGGCATGGAAACCTTACGCATTACACACTTCCGCAAATAGATTATCGAGACTATTTCGCTTTGTTTCTCAACTGTGTTCGTTTTGCAGCTTTGTCATTGTGTTGAAAAATATTAAAATACATAAAGTATGTTCTAATTATGATTAAATATAAAGGGATTAACTGAAATTAACTTTGATACCTAGTAATTTAAAGAGGGTAAATCATGTAATTTTCTTTTATTCTTGTTAATATGTTTTTTTAAATATAATTAATTAAACTAAATTTTAGCAGGCTAATCAGTATTTAAATTTATTAAGTACAGGGAGTCCTCGTGGTTACGAACGCGCCCCCATAAAAATATAAATAAATAATATTACGCGTCATTCCGTCATCATTTAAAAAATAAAAAACCTTTTTTATTTCTCTTTTTAAATACTTTTTTCTGTCAAAAACTGTTACTGTTACATTTTTATAGCACTGTACGTAGCCTACAGTATATTTTATTTTATTATTTTAATGTTTGGGGTCAGTACATACCCCATTTTGGTTGATTACATCATCTATCTCTCTCTCTCTATCTCTCTCTCCCTCTCCCCCTCTCCCTCTCTCTCTCTCTCTCTCTCTCTCTCTCTCTCTCTCTCTCTCTCTCTCGTGTTTTATCTTTCTTTTAAAAACTGTTTTTCATGTGGTAAGGAATTGTTTTCTCTTTTTAAAATACTTTTTATGTTATTAACTGTTACATTTTAAATAGCACTATAAGTACAGTAATTTACAGTATTTATAAAAAAATATATATAAGATATATGTGTGTGTGTTCCGACTTACGCTGAAATTCGGATTGCCACGTTTCTTAAGAACGGATCAAGGTCGTAACTCGAGGACTCCCTGTATATAATTTAAGTAAATTAGCCTTTGTAAAACAGAACGCAAAGCACAAATATAGAAGCGAAAGGCGTATAGATTCATTTTTTAAAAGAATTTTGTCATGAATTTCTTAATTAAAACATATTTTTAATTTACAATTTCAAGTTTATTACACTTGAGGCATCCTTATCTTTCACGTTATAGCATATAGTGTGAGCTTACTGAATTTGAACCCCACATAACAAATTCAATTTTTCTCTGCGCAAGGAATTCAATTATTCAAACAGCCATACTTTAGGGGAAAATGCTCCCAAACCTTTATTTAAAAAAAAATAAATTTTGAAGGCAAACTTTCTCCCCACCATAAATTGGTGCAGCTGAAGGCAGGGAAGACAAGAATAAAATTCAAAAACAACCAATGCGTACAACTATTTAATTTTTTAAAAGATTATTTATTAGTTGTAATAAGTAATTAGTGTTAACTCCACTTCAAAGACATGGTATGCATCAGTTGAATATAACTCCAACGTGAAAGCAGGTCTATGCCTATTGTATTTAAGAAACATGAAAAACAATACAACTCTTTATTGTAAGAAAATAAACAACAGATTCTTTTCAACAGTTAACTGAAAAAAAAGAAGAAAAAATGGCTAAAACCGAAAACGATCAGCTTGGGTGTGTGTGTGTCAAAGAAACCAATGAAAAATAAGTCGTTTAGCCTGTGATAAGAATGTTTACTAACCGTTTCGTAGCCATTCTTGACACTCCATTTGAAGCATCCATCTCCTTAATTGTTCTTGAGAATAGTGCAGATCGTTGATGTTGGCCGATTGTAGTTGCGCGCTAGATTAGCCACCTTGTTCTCGCTTTTCAATGGTTTTTCGTTTCATTTCAACAGTTATTTATTATTATTTTTTCTCTCTCTTATGATTGTCTTCGTGTGGTTTTTTTTTCGAAGACATTTTAGCACTGGTCATTACACTTTGCACATTAAAATAAAACAAACCCGTAAAAAGAAAGTTTTTGACTATAAATCCCTTATATATCAGTCAGTCATAATTAAAAGTATTGATCATCTTCAAGCGCGACAAACATTTACAGACTGTATCTGCCTTAACTCCTGCTGTATAGTCGGGGTGGGAGAGGTGAAAGGTCTGGTCACCGATAGCTGGACCGAGCTCAGTGTGACACGTAAAATGTAAACAAAAGCACGCCGGTACTTCGATGGGTCGCGTCAACGCGCGAACTGAGCTCTCACGTGAAAAAAAACACAAGAACAAACTGTGAATTGAATTACATACCTCGTATAGAGATAAACTAAAAATGCATTAATTTAATAACTGTACGTTCGATCGAACTGAAATTTTGATACGATGCATTGTTAGGTGACACGGGTCCGTGTGCCAAATTTCAGCTCGATGGCTTCACGGGATGTGGGTCATTTTTGACTTCTGTTTTTCCGCGGTGCCCGCCCAAGACAGACAGAGAGAGAGAGAGAGAGAGAGAGAGAGAGAGAGAGAGAGAGAGAGAGAGAGACAGAGACAGAGACGGCGATGAAGTTAATATAAGGGATTTAAAAATATGATACTGTCTGAATACAAAATTAAAAAAAAACGGTTGTTCACACACGAAAACAGTGCTCTAACACAGTGCTTCTCAACAGAGGCGTCACTAGGGTTGGTGTCACCCGGGGTGGTAGCTCATGGTGTCACCCCTTCACGACTGAAGGGGCCGTCCATAAATGACATCACGCGAGCTTGCCGATTTTTACCCCACCCTCCCCCAGCGTCATACTTTGTCACAAAACTTAGAACCCACCCCCGTTTTTACGATATGACGTCACAAAGCTTTGACCCCCCCCCCACTCTCCCCTAAGCCGTATTTTCTCAATAAAAATTAGCATGTTGCAAATTATTTATTTTTTTAAAATAAATATGTATTTAGGGTAAGTCTGCACTCTAAAATCGTAACACGCGTGAAGTCATTGAAAACGTAATTAAATAAATGGTAAACAATCAAATATCTAAGTGGATCTTTTATTTAAAGTTCCGCGTTTTTTTGATGTGACGTCACATTTCTCAAACACCCCCCCCCTTCGTACCACATCGTCACAGATGCGTGACCCCCCCCCTATGGCGGATTAAAAGGGGGGTGCTGAACGGGCTTTTTATGAATTATAGTGTATACTAATGCAGGCCATTATGTTTGTACGAATCCCTGAAAATGCCTTGGACAGTCATACGGCAATGCTGCAAATGAGTAGGAAGTATAACGGAAACCAGGCTATTCTGCGTGAGAAGTGCATTGTAGCTCATTATGTGCCGTGCACAGCTCACTCCTTTAATTTGGTTGGGAAAAGTGCAGCAGGTTGTCCTGCTGCGGTCAGATTTTTTAGTCTTCTGCAAAATCTCTATACCCGGCTTGTTGCATCTACTCATCGTTGACAGGTACTTCAAAAACACATGAAATTGATACATGTTAACAAAGCCTTGTCTGACACAAGATGGTCAGCCTGACATGATGCAGTAAGGTCTGTTAATACCTCATACCATGAGAATATCGCAGCACTGTAAGAATTAGCAACAAATGAAAATCAGCCACGTGACTGTCGACTTGAAGAAGAAGGATTATAAAGGAAATTGAACAACTGGAAGTCGCTATTTTACTTGAAATTTGGGAAACAATTTTAGAAAGGAAGTCTCTCATTGAGTTTGTTAAAAAATAGCATTCTTAATTTGATTCCTATGAAGACAAAGGAAAGGAAAAGTCCGTGGTAAAAACAGTGTAAACAATCTTCAATACTATCAAACAAACAAGAAAGCGTCAGTTTGATAAAGTGAGAACAACAAAACAGTATTCTCCTCGAGACAAAAATTCAAGATTGAGGTATTTCTGGTAATCATTGACAAACTTTCTTAAGCCCTACAACATCAGGCGCATATAAAGACATCAATGAGAAATTTGGCTTTCTTACAAACCTAACTGAGCTAAGCAATTTCGCCATCCGATGTGCAGCAGCCAAGTTAATGGAAGAACATTCAAGTGATTTCGAAGACTGCTTACCTTCAGAATTAGTCCAATTTTCAGAACTCTTTAAAAAGTTATTGTCCAGCCACAGGATCAGGGTTAGGAAAAGGAAGTAGCACAAAGCAAAAAACATGCACAGAGCTAAAAATTAAAAAGTTTGCTGCTTTTGAATGAGCTATATTTCACACAGTCCTTTAGAAATGTACACACCGCACCTCGCATCTACCTTTCAATGATGACATCAAACTGCAGCTGAGAGCGATCCTTTTCAAAGTTGAAAATAATATATAATGAGTTAGAATTTGCATGGGACAAAAAAGACTGAATATGCTTTCTCTAATGAGTATTGAAATGGAACTTGTGAGCTTACTCAGCTTTATTGACTTGATTGAAAACTTCACAATTTGAAAAATTCGCAAACGCAAGTTGTAGGTTGAAATAATAATCATACATATTTTTCAATAATTTTTGTTATTTCAAATAGAAAACAATTTGTTACCTCATGAAAAAAATATTTAAAAAATATTTAAAACTACGGAATAACGCGTAATATTATTCTTTATGGGGGCGCGTTCGTAACCACGAAACAGCGTAAGTCGGGATGGGACCGTCGTAACCGGAGGACTACCTGTATATAAACATGCATATCTATGCTTTCACGCCTTTAATAAATATATATAAAACAAAATATTAACTCAAAGACATTGAAATCATAATTTTCCTCAAGAAAAACATCAACAAAGAAAACCCATCTTTTGATTAAAAATATTTGGTAAAATCGTATCCCCCCACCCCACTGTGGTGGAGGGAGTCGTGAAGTGGGATTCGTTCATGCTGTCGGTGTGTCCAAGCCCATATGGCTTTATATCTTTTAAAACGTAAGACACTGCCTCTTTCATTCCAGCCTTTTTTAAAGATCTCTCTGCTGCGACTATTTCTTTTCTTTTTTCCTAATTTGTTTTAATGTTGTTTGTGTGTTGGGACTGTTTTATTTTGCAAGTTAACTGATATTTTTTTATAAGAGTTTTCGCGTTTAACGTATTTCATTGTATTTCTTAATTTCTTTCTAGATTAAAAAAAATTGTCATCTTTTTTTAAAATCCTTTATATTAACTCGTGGTGTCTGTTTGAACCCTTGCTTGCTGGCTTGCTTGATTGTCGCCAAGCCTTTGGATCGATTTTTAACCCACTTCCTCGTAAGCTAGAAAGCTAAAATTTTGCTGGCAGTTTCGTGGCGATGATAAAAACGATGTATCAAAATTTCAGATCGATCGCATATACTGTAAATAAATTATTGAATTTTTAGATTATTTTATTTATTCCTATGTATCATGTTATTTTTAAAGATAGAATGTCGTGGTGCGTATTATATTGAACAACCTTTCTGTCGCGCAATAAGGTGCGTATTTAATTGACAACACTTTTTATAAACATATTCCTGATCGGTGCGCATTATATTAAACATGTTTTACGACACAACTGCAATTTTGTATTTTTGGATGGTCTTGCGCTGCGTATTATAATGAACATTCTTTTAGTTATGTCTCGTACATAAAGGATTTATAGTCAAAAACTTGTTTTTTACGGGTTTTTTAAATTCTGACATAAAATCGTACACAGTAACATTTTAGGCTCGGGTGTCACCCCCTGATGGGTGTCACCCGGGGCGGCCCGCCCCCCCTAGTGACGCCACTGCTTCTCAAAGTGGTGGTCCGCAGAAGTTACCAAGAAAGGGGCCGTCCATAAATGACGTCACGCTATTTTGGCTGATTTTTCACCCCCTCGTCACAAAAAGTTAGACCCCCCCTCCAAAAATACGTCACAAAGCTTTGACCCCCCCCCCAATAAAAAAAAACAACAAAACAACAACAAAAACCCACCTTATTTTTAAATCCTTAATATTAACTCGTGGTGTCTGCACCCTCGATTGCTTGTCGCCAAAACTTTTGATCGATTTTTAACCCACTTGCTCGTAAGCTAGCGAGCTGAAATTTTGCAGGCAGTTTCGTACCGATAATAAAAACAATGTATTAAAATTTCAGATCGATCGCATGTACCGTAATTAAATTATTGATTTTTTAGATTATTTTATTTATTCCTATGTATCATGCTATTTTTTTTAGATAGAGCGTCGCGGTGCGTATCATATTGATATAAATTTACAGAAGGAATATCAAAACTCCTAATTCGTGTTTTGTCAGACGAAGATGTCTCTTAGCTCAGTGCTTCTCAAAGTGGTGGTCCGCGGACCGGTGCCGGTCCATGCATGGGCGTCGCTAGGAATTTTTCCAGGGGGGGGGGCAAAAAAATCCCACTTTTTTAAAATTTTAACTGACAATGCCATACAGGTACAATTTTCAATTAAATTCAAGTTAAGTATAAAATAAGGGTTGAAAAAAGCCTTAGAAATTAATAAGACTTACAAATTAGTGCTGTAATAGCTAAAATACAACATTTATTAATGCATTTAATAAATTAAAAACTTTTTTTTCTCAAATGTAGGGGGGGGGGCAAATGCCCCCCCTTCCCTACGCCCATGGGTCCATGGGAAATCCGATGCGGGTCCGCTGAAGATACCAAGAAAGGACATTTCGCTACCTCGTCAGTACAGGCAAAATAGTTCACCGGTCCCTAGTGCAATGGAAAATATTCCTGCTGGTCCGCAATACTAAAAAGTTTGAGAAGCACTGTCTTAGCTAACTGTCGCGACTGGAACGTGCGGCAATCGCAATCACAACAACGTGGATCAAGACGGGGAATGCTATTTAGCACATCACTCCTTGTTCAGAGGGTTCCAGGCTAGCGTGAAGAGTGCATTCTGGATCGCCGCTATACAAGTTGCGACAAGTACTGTCAGCAAAGGAACCACTCATACATACAATATCGCAAACATACGAACATATTTTATAAACCTAGGCCTAAAAAAAAATTCTAACAAATAAATAATTATAATTCACATTTTTAATTAATGTTTATAAAACATTCCGTCTCTGTGGCGGGCACATACGAATCGTTGGGAACCTCTGCTCTAAGGCTAAGGTCTATCTCCCTTTACCTTGTTCTGTATCACCCTCTAAGGACTATCTCCCTTTCCTTGGTCTGCACACTTCAATTTTTATAGTATGGAATAGGACATACTTTTTTTTAAGCTCGCAAAAATTAAAAGCCAATTAATTTGTGATACCATTTCATTTCTTAGAATTTGCCATTTTTCCTCAACCAATTATAAAAATGACTTATTGTACTAAAGGAATATTTTATTTGAGGATCCCTTAATTTCCCTGAGCAACAAATTAGAATTTCTGTGGTAACTCACCAATACTGTACACCAATTAATGTGATGAATAATAGAACTATTGGGATAATTTTCCACATTGGTATTTTAAATGCAGGTTGCTTTTTTTCAAATTTGTTTGGGTCTTTATCTTCACACTGTAATAGGACAAATAAGGTAAGTATATATATATAGAGAGAGAGACTGACAACATGCTCTCTAATCTGTCAAACAAATTAAATGATATATTATTGCTCTCTCGTCACATTATTAGACTCACTCCCCTCATCAGTAATATATTTTACTTTATGGAAACACTCGTACCTAACAAAAAATATGAAATCTTAGTTACCTTGCGTCGCAATTTCTGAATAATTTTAAAGCCAAAGAATCTCGCCGATTCAATGATAAACATGAAGTTTATTTACAAACGTCCCAAAGATATCGCACAGCTAGGAAAAGTAAAATCAACCCGCTACTCCCTATTACACACACGTGCAAGCTTTCCAGGCACATAACACGCACAAGCATCCTGCATCAACAGTTGACGCCCTGGTCATCTTTGTAACCGTAATCACAAGTGTTCATTTGATAATTTGAACAACAAAATACATCAGCAGAGTACATTTGTTTATTGATAAACACAAAACATTCATTTGCTTAAATTATGTGTGAACCTTTAATTGTGCATTTATTATACTCAACTCAGTTTATTATACTCAACTCAGTTTATTATACTCAACTCAGTTTATTATACTCAACTCAGTTTATTATACTCAACTCAGTTTATTATACTCAACTCAGTTTATTATACTCAACTCAGTTTATTATACTCAACTCAGTTTATTATACTCAACTCAGTTTATTATACTCAACTCAGTTTATTATACTCAACTCAGTTTATTATACTCAACTCAGTTTATTATACTCAACTCAGTTTATTATAATCTCAATGAAAATAAGAATGAAATGAAAATCCGTAAATGTATTTTGTTTCCCTTTACATAACAGTTAACACTGATTATACCTGGCTATAACTAGATAAACCCCAAAATTATTATTAAATTATAGCGTAAAAGTTGTATTTATAGAGCTCAATTTTGCTATAACTATAAACATAGTTCCATTTATATTTTGTTCACAGAAATTTTAACATTCCTTTTTGGGGAGGACACTGTATAGCAATTTATAATAAATTTTTTATGGGAGGGATTTTTTAAAGCCGCAACAATGCACTGCTCATTACCACCGGGTTCGCCGAGTCCTGAGTATATTCAGTATCAGCTGGAGTTAAAAGAATCAATCTCGAAAAAGCATTGAGAATATGTCGGAATTGTCACAATATTCACCAGGAATAGTCTTTGACAAGAAAGAACATTATATAATCTATTATCAAATATAATTATACTATACTGGATCGAGTCCAGTTTTTAAAATTTATTTTTTTTAAATCAAATTTAGAACAGGGGTTCCCAAGATTGTTAATCAGGGTCACCATAACTCTGGGAATGTAGGCATAGTGAATACACCAGATAACCTAAGAGTATCTTAGATATTCTTAGTTTTAAACATATAGAACCATACAAATGCATATTAGTTGTACATGTATAAAACTGCAGGTTTATTGTAAACAGAGTATTATAACTGCGAAACTCCTGTGTTAAGAAGATTTTATAGTTTTAAAAAAAAAGTCAATAATGAGAAAAGAATGTGTTCAGAGTTAGTGATTCTTAAAGTTGATATAAATAACATGGCTATGCTGGGAAACCTGTTTACCTCAGTGAGAAACCACCCACTACATATTTTAAATAGTGTTACAATAGAACACATAAATATGGTTAGAAACAGCAACCAGAAACTGCTTTATAATAAAATTAAAAAAAAATGTTTGGAATTTGAGGGGCGCTGCACTTACTAAAATAACCACTAGTCATGCTAGTAACTGAAAGGTATTTGAAGCTGAAGCCAAGGAATCTTCAACTTTCTACATGTATGCTTTTTAATTAGCAGAGTATATTTTATAATTTACAAAGACTTTCATCTAAATTAAAAAGCCCCAAAATTATTTGAAATAATTTAAATACAATCGTTTCCTCAATAACTTGATCATATCGATGTTACTTTGAAAATTAATCTTAATCATGGCTATGTGTAGCAATCAAAATGTTTAATCTTTATTCAATATACCTAATTATAATAGTGACAAACTAATTTTCAATTACTTTGTGCAAGGAAACTGAAGTGTATTCTTTATTAACATACATTTTTTCCCCTCTCTTTTTCTAGATTTTCAGTCTTATTACTCTTATGCCCAGCCAAATCTTTATACTAGAATTCAAATTTTAACATAACTGGACTTAAACAGAGCAGTTGGAAATGTTTTAGATCAGTGATGTGCCACAATAACTTAGAAAACTTTAATAGATGACAAATCTAGCAAAACTTTTTAAAATACAATTCAAATGGTTTAATAAATCTTAAAGTTAAAGGGTCATTTTATTACCCTACTTTGATCTAATAATCAGCCAAAAATTGCACAACACTCAAATATCCTAGATTGAGGGAAATAAAGTCCAAGAAATCTTGCAAATAAGGTAACGTATGACAAAGATCTTTTACATATCATTAAATAGTAACTATCATTGGTCACTAAGTTTTGTAGATAAAATTACTATTTTCTTTGCAAAAACTTTGCTTCTTAACAATAAAGGCAAAATTGTACTTCACATTCATAGATTAGTAGACACAACTACGTATCTCAATTTTCTGTTGTTACACCCTTAGTATAAACACCATTACTTAACATTTAAAACTTGGTCCACGCCAGGAATATTTATCAATGCCGCTTGCTCTCAAATGACACGAACAGCCTTAATTAAAACTATGTATTTATTTTTCTGCTTGAAAATATCTATATAAAATACTTTTCCTATTTGATTTATTTCTTTCTTCAAAATTACATTAAATAAAATAATTAAAAAATTTTTTTTTAAAAAGGACACACTTTTATTTACATATAGAAAGTGCATTAAAAAGAAGAAAATAAAAATTTTCTATAACAGGTGAAATCGGTGAACCTATCCACAGCACATCAAAGCGTGGGGCGCCCATCAAAAATCATTTCTCATTGCAACTACTCTTTTGCATATAGATCAAAGTTGTGAAACTTTTAATGTTTATTAATATTCATACAAATTTGTATTTATGTTTCGCAGCCTTGTACATGATAGAGAGTTGTGATAAGCGCCCCGCGCTCTTATGTGCTGTGGATAGGTTCACCGATTTCACCTGTTATCATAGAAAATTTCTATTTTCTTCTTTTTAGTGCACTTTCTATGTGTAAATAAAAGCGTGTCCTTTTAAAAAAAAGATTTATTATTTTATTTTCTACTTTTTAGTATCAACATTTTTAAAAATTGATTTTTCGACCTTTTCAATTCAATTTGATTAGTTAAACTTAATTGTCAATAACTAAAATGTGATAGTGGTAAAAAGAAAGATTATTAATTACAAATTTATGTATTAAAAAAAAACAACATATTCCCCAACTGATAATTGAACCTCGTACCGCCATGTCGGCAATCGATCACTCTAATATTTTGGCCAGCAAGACTTGATGATGATAGTCCTTTTTAAAGTTATAATAAAAACTGTTTACCACCCACATTGAGATTAATTGTATCCCTCTAGGGCGAATTGAGGCGTGGTTCATTGATGCGAGTGATAATATTTTATATAGACAAAAACTAAAAGTGCATTAATTTAATTACGGTACATTCGATCGATCTGAAATTTTAATACAATGCATTGTCATCCACGATCTATATGTGGTAAAATTTTGAGATCTCTAGGACCATCAGAAGTGGTTTAATTTTACGTTACAAGACTTGAAGGAAGGATGGATGGATACAACATACAAACAGTGTGACTTAAATGAAAGCGTGTAAAAATAAACTGCTACAGTCACACCTCACACTTTCAAAGATATTATTTGCACAAATAATAAGAAACACCACAAGACTGATTATACACATCTATTTATAGTTGCTCAATATTTGTAAAACAAAAACAAAAAAAATTAAAGAAACCCCAAAGGTTTAGATATAAGCCACAACATCAAGTCAACATTGTTATAAATAACAGTCATTAATGGAAATGATTGAAATGAGAGATAGCATCACCAAAACTTTGCTCCTCACTTCCAGGAAAAGTACAAGTTTTCTTACTTCAATTCTACAGCTGCCCTTGACATGCTTTGATTATTTTTTTTATGTGTTGTGTCTCATTTTAGCAATTGGGGAAAAGAGCATTAACTTAAGAATCATATTACCAGGCAATACAATCCTGATGAATTGCAGAAGAGAGGATAATTAAACATCTTAGCTTTCACACAATATCTCATCTAGGAATATTCACCATTACTTTATTTTTAAATTAAAAAGTAAAAGTAAATGTATAAGTTTAAATAATTTTAAAATAGATAAACAAGTCGTGTTATTGTGTTGGCTTGAATCTCTCACAAAATCTTACATTAACAACCTGTAAGAAATGTGAAACCTAAAAATATCAAACATAATTCATGATATTTAATAATTATACAGTCCATAAAAATTAAATTTAATAAAGCTAGGATGAAATGGCTTGTGACATATTTACACAAAAGTTCATATATTATTTAACTTATTTCCGGCATCTAAAGAACAACTTATATCTTAATTTCCTCAAGACGAGAATACATTTCCTTAATCTCCCTTGAAAAGTATTTGCTGACTTCATGTCTTTTAGTTTTGAATGTGGGTGTAAGAAGGCCATTCTCCACAGAGAAAAGCTCAGGATGTAAATGGATATCTTTTACCTGAAAGAAAAGCAAGTTATCATGGCTTGAATTGTTACTGCCAGGGAAACATTTCCATTGAATGATTTAATATAATATGCAAAACTTAATTCAAGACATGTCCAAGGTAAAAATCTGCAGTTTTAAGCCATATATTTTGCGAGACTAACATTAAATAGCTGAAATCCATTAAAGATTAACTATTGTATGGCTAAAACTCTAAAAAAATAACATTTAAAAAAATTGAAAACCCTGTTTCTTAAAGTTATTAAATTGAGTTATTCCACTTTTAATTCAACTATCTAAGACTAAAACTTTCTTGTGAGAAGGGACCATATATAATGATATCTGGTTTTGAGGAATTACACAAAGTTATTGTAGCACTTGTCTATAGGTTTTTCTCAGCAATTGTTTAAAAACAACTCACCAGTTCTAGTGAAGACAAGCCCTGCTTTCTGCCAAGCTCTATTAAATCTTTCATAATAGCCTCCTTCAGAATCTAGGTGGAAATAAAATGGATTACAGATTTACAAATACTGTCTAAAAAATTAAATGCTATAATAAATCTACTAGATGAAATTTTGTGTGTGCAAATTTAAGTACCATCAAATAAACTAAAAATAAAATAAGCAAATAAAAACTACACAAGGTTATATGAGTCCTCTATACTGCATGAGTATCTAAAATAAAGTAGAAAACTTCATTTTATTTGCGTTAATTTTTTAAAACTATTTTCTGGTAATACTTTCTTTGCACAATTATGATTTTAAAATTAATTTATTCTCAATTTAAATTGTAATCCTACATTTTCAAGACAACCTAAACAAATATCTCATTTAGTGACTCAACTCTCTAAATGGCATAAAACAAAAAAAGTAAATTTAAATCAATGTCCCTAATAAAAAATCCTACACCTTTCACCTGAGCTTACAAAGCTTCTCCAATTTACTAATTGCAGCAGTGATTAAACAAATCTAAAAAGAAAACAACCTACTTTCTAACATTAAACTGATCTAGGATGCTGTGTTTCAAATGCCAATTCAGTGTTATCTGATATTTTAAAATAACCGAGCATCACATTAATGCTACATCAAATAACAGACATGTTCTTGCGCCGTCATCGGCTAAATTCCACACTTACTGGATTTTTAACAAGTTCTAATATAGTGCCACTTAAACCCAGCTTGCTGCTAAGGTTAGGGAGAGTATCTGGATCAGGAACTACAATTCCAACCAAACAAGACTGAAACAAACCAAAATAAATCACACTAAATTACTGCATTTAAATGGTCATATCTATACTTTTTAATACACTTGCATTGCGTGGATTTTTATTCCTTGAATTCTTGCAAATTTCTTAAACAATAACTATAGATCAAAAGAGTTTTATATTGGTTAAGCTTTTCATGTCAAATTTAACATTATATTTCAGAAGATAATTTTCCTATCAAGTCACATCAAAGAATGATTTATAATCCAGCAGTAGGTAACATCAAATTGTCTGTTGTGTCCTCACTTGAATTTAAAACAATTTGTAATTGCAACAAACTGACTATTGTTTGAGGAGACCTAATAGATCTAAATCTACAATCCATTTGACTGTAATGAATGTGTTCAAAAGACTTGAGTGTGCAGGTAAAAAAAACCATTATATTAGTTCTTTAATTATTTGTAAATGATCAAATATATATATGTGCCACAGTTAAATTTTGTTTGAAGGTTTAATACATTTTAAGCCACACATTTAGCATCAGATTTCTGTGTGTGCAAATATCTTACCTGCAAACTATCCCCATGAATGTATACTTGTGCTACATAAGGTGACTGAGCTAGAGCGTTTTCTATCTTCTCTGGTGCAATATATTCTCCCTGTTTGTAAAAATATTTAAAATTACATTACAGTAGTTTTGTTAAGTGAAATTATTTGAAATAATTATCGAAAAGTAATTTGATAAAATGTGACTTCATAGCCTTTTATTATTAGGCTTGGGTGTAGCTTTTAATGCTTGCACACGCTTGGTAGTATGTCTATTGTATGGACCATTTGCACCTAAAAATGGTCGGTCAACAACTTTTAACCCTGACTTAAGTGACTTGAGTCTTTTGCCAGTGTCCACTCTGTCATTGCCTTTTAAGTTCATAAGACTGGGAATCCAGTGCACTGCCCCTTTTTTCACAGGTATTAAATTTGCCAGCCCTAACTATGATGGCATCAAACAAGTTATTGCCATGATCTTCAATACTAAAGAAGTTGACATGGAGAAATTGACCACATCAACCCCTGACTTCCAGCTGTAACGCATGCAGTCTTTTCAGAGCCCTGTGTACAGATTTAAGCTTTCCATAAAAATTTAATCCCCTGGTCCACAAGGCCCTGAAAATTGCTCATTTGGTGGCCCTCCAAGGTACTGGGTGAGCTGTCAGTGTGGGTCTTTACAAGTTTGTCTAAGGAGAAACTAATTTCTGTACAGTTTCATCACCACTAAGTTTTCCAGCTAAAAACAGTTTGTGCAATATAAACAGAGCTCTTACCTGAGCAAGTTTAAAAATATTCTTTTTCCTGTCAATTACTTTCAATGTTCCATTCTGAAAAAAAGTTATTTATTATTATAATGAAATACCATTTCATTTTTCACAAAATTCGTTTGTACAAAATATTGAAGGAATTTTAAAATATTGGTGTTTGAGAAGATGGCTATTTCATTTTTATTTGCTTGTTAAATTACTACCATCCAATACTTCACTGCTCACATATTTTTTGACTCAAAAATAAAATCAGCCCAAGCTTAAAACAATTTAAACATCACATTTCTTGAAACTAATTGAAAAAAAAAGCCAAAAACTAAAAATCTGCATTAAAAGAACACATACAGATGTCCATTCCCCAACGTCACCAGTATGAAGCCAGCCGTCACTATCTAAAGCTTCGCTTGTCTTCTCTTTATCTTTAAGGTAACCAAGAAAAATATTTGGGCCTTTTATACAGATCTGAAAAGAAAAACACATTGTATAAATATCCAGTGACCCATCAATTTTCACATTTATAACATTTTCAAAACTTACATTTCCATGAAATACTATGCAGAACCATATTTAAATAAGTGAGCTTAAAGGTGGTTTTAGTAATAGGTTTAAAGTAAATTTTAGGTTTTTCTTCGCATGCTGTGTTTCAACACATTTTAAAAATACTTTGATGTTTTACAGAATATCTAAAAGTTATAGA
This sequence comes from Ampullaceana balthica, assembly GCA_944989445.1. Lineage (NCBI taxonomy): Eukaryota > Metazoa > Mollusca > Gastropoda > Lymnaeidae > Ampullaceana > Ampullaceana balthica. The sequence continues at coordinate 23,916 of CALYLW010000790.1, read as the reverse complement.
AAACTAACTCCAGATACACATTCATCATAATTAATCAGAGTTTATAGGAAAAGGAATTAGTTATAAACAAATGTTAGTAATAAAACAACCCCGTAAAAACAAAGTTTTTGACTATAAATCCCTTATATATGAGACATAACTTAAAGTATTGATTATGTTCCAACGCGAAAATCATTTAACATGTGTTCACCTGTGGCTGGCCTGAAGTTAAGTGAACACGCAAAATGTAAACAAAAGCACGCCGGTACACCACACAACATGGCAGCGTAAAGCTTGTTCACCCGGCGAAAGTAGGTCAGTGAAGCTTTAATCGAACTGAAATTATCTCCCCTGCCGCTACATATAGTTTATATAGATAAACTAAAAATGCATTAATTTAATTATGGTATGTTCGATCGATCTGAAATTTTGATACGATGCATTGTTAGGTGAGACGGGTCCGTGTGCCAAATTTCAGCTCGATGGCTTCACTGGAAGTGGGTCATTTTCGACTTTTGTTTTTCAGCGGTCGAGGGATGAAGGACGGACAAATGAGACGGCGGTGAAGTTAATATAAGGGATTTAAAAATCACTTGCCTCTCCTTTGTTATTATTTGAATAATAATCCATTTCTGGAACATCAGTCAATTTTATCATGTTGCAAGGAAGGGGTGGACCAACATGACCTGGGGCACACATTAAGAGAAAATAATAGTAATACAGTTACATTTAATTAAAACTGTCATAAAATAAAGTAAATTAAAAAAGAAGTCAAAATAAAAAAAAGTTAACTTTATTAAAATTTATTTATTCTACAAGAAAACATGAAACTAAGCTATTAAGAAAAAAAATGCATATTTTATTTTTATAATCAAATTTTATTTTTAAGGTATAGATCTTTGCACTTATTTGAATTTACAGCTGAAATGTCAATGGTAATTTATACATTGTTTTTTTTTAAAGGAATGAACATGTGTTTTGTGGGACAAAATCTGTACAACTATACTACTAAAGAAAGTTTATTGTACCTGAATCTGGGTCACCAACTACTGTAAGTGTGCTTACAGCAGCATTTTCAGTTTGACCATATCCTTCAATAATCTGGAATTAAAGAAATTGTAAATAAATTATTACTCATTATTATTACATATTATACAGGAGTTGATCAAATCATGGAATATTTATAATTTACTGCATAACTGTTTGATAAAAATTCAAGCATAATAGATTAGATGCACAAAATATTCAATATGTATTGAAGGTTGACAGAAATTCTCTTGTGATTGTTCTTATTTATCATAATATTCTCTTATTAATAATTGTACTAATAAATTATTTTTATATATGAGAACTATGTCTCTATTGTATATTTATTAATGTTTTTGCCAGTCAAAGGCAATATGTTTTATCCGAAGGAAAATGCACATAAAGAATCATACAAGGAATCACTACTGCCTTTGTTATATACTTCTTTAAAGCAGCATAAAGAAGTAAAGGCAGGGTGATAAAATGCACAGCACAAATATAATCATTAAATATGAATGGTAATATGAGTGATGAAATAAGAAATCTCAAATCAAAGTATCAAAATACTTTTTACTCAAAATGCCACTGAACTCCTTGCATTCAGAGCCATCTTGCATTCAGGGAAAACTTTGTTGAATTTCATTAATATCTTTAGCAATCAATAGCTTCCATGATTTCATCCAGTCCCGGACTATAGAGTCCCAGGGCCCCAAGGCATTTTTGACTTTTTGGCCGCCCAACAATCTCAAAGCTATTTTGGAAATTTAGCAAATTAAATGCACTGATACAGAACATATACTTTTTAATTGACTTAAATGAACATCATAATAATACAGTATTACTATAGTTACGTTATTCTATAAGATTTATAGAATCTTACAACAAATTTTCTTCTGTGCAAAAGAACGAATGACGTCATAGTCAATTGACTGCATTATTTCTGACTCTATGTGCATTACAGAGAGTAAAATAAAAATCCCCGTAAAAACAAGTTTTTTAAACTATAAATCCTTCATGTACGAGACATAACTAAAAGAATGTTCATTATAATACGCAGCGCACGACAATCCAAAATTTTAGTTATGTCTCGTAAAAAAATATAATGCGCACCGATCGGGAATATATTAAAAAAAATCATAGTCCATATAATATGCACCGAATCGTGCAACAGGAAAGTATTAAAAAAAGGTCGTTCAATATAATACGCACTGCGACACTATCTAAAAAAATAACATGATACAAAGAGATAAATAAAATAATCTAAAAATTCAATAATTTAATTACAGTACATGCAATCGATCTGAAATTTTGATACATCGTTTTTATCATCGGTACGAAACTGCCTCCAAAATTTCATCTCGCTAGCTTCCGAGGAAGTGGGTTAAAAATCGATCCACAGTTTTTTCGACAAGCAAGGGCTCAAACAACCAGACACCACGAGTTAATATAAAGGATTTAATAGGCCTGTTCTCTCCTGTTTTAGATCTCAAGTAATTTTTAACTCTCTTTAGTGCTGAAAACAACCGTTCTGCTGGGCAGTTTGACGCTGATGTGCACAACAGCATTCAGGGCGCAATTCTAGCGTTTGAATAAATGTCCAAAAAGCCTTTTTCCGTTAAGTATTTACATAGATTAAGTGACGATAACTCCATAACTTAATAATTCATTTACCAATGAGCTTGCAGGTGTCAATGAGCTTGCAGGTGCCAACACTCGTTTCCCAAAGTTACCAAATCCCCTTGTGAAGGAGCCAGATATCTTATACAGATATCTTATAACTTTTTATCCGGGGGATTTATCCGGAATGAATTTTAAAAATCGCTTGACAGTACATCTGCCTTTAGAGACAAATCTGACTATGAAAAAAGTTGATCTACATGTGAAATGTCCGGAGTAGAGTCCACAGAGATAGATAAATATATGGCATGTTTTATCTCAGTCACAATTGTATTTATTACCTTTTCTGCAATGATATTGATCATTTCATCGCATATTTTTGACGAGAAAATATTATGATGTGCCACTTCCTTTGTTACCGTGGCGTTTTATGTGCAAGTTCAGAAAAGTATCGAACTCAGACTATCGGACTCTAGGGTCATAACCAATGTTCCCTTTAAGCTGCACGTAGCGCAGATATCTGACCAACGCAGTGCAGCTGTTTAGAATTGTAGTGCAGGGAATTTTGTAAAATATTGCACAAAAAATGGATGCTATGCAACTTTGCACACAAGCTTTTTTACTTTGCACACGGACCAACGAACCTTAGAGGAAACATTGGTCATAACATAGTTCCCAATGTTTTTTTTTATCCTAATCTCTCATGGGGACCTCTAAATGGCAATCCGTGTGCAGAAAGTGAGCTTACAACAGTCACAATGCGCCTCAAAAACTTAAGCCAGTATTTTATTTCTTCTTCGGTTTGAAGAACAAGACTCTTGTCAACTCTACCGCCATCATTCTTCCTAGATAATAGTGTCGCAAGTGCTGATCTGTGTTTGAGCTCTCTTGTCATTTCCTTTGAACAGCGTTTTTCCAGTCGTTGAACTCTTCATTAGCTAGTCACACCAATTTGCCTAACATCTTACAAGGGCGCAAAACACTGCATCCTTGCTCTTCAAAAATATGAGCCATGGTCGAAGTCGTGTTTCACCATTGCTTAAAATGTTCGGCTAAAAAGCGACAGCGATATATACCTGGTTCTATCTGAGAACTGATGCCTTGAAAAAGAAAATTCGGTATCAATATTTTGCTTCACACCATTTTGAACAAGACAACTTCGTCTAGCATCCAATCAGCAGGATCGTCACTTAAGCTTAAGAAGAATTAGATTTAGGGTTTTCTAAATAATAGTGTTTTTTGTTTAGCTGTTACGGATCTTTCAGAGATAATGTTTTTCAGGTAGCTAGTTGCAGTCCAACGTTTGTTGGAGTTGCCTGTTGGCGGTCATCAGCAGCATTAGAACTAGTCATCAGAACTAGGTCTAGACATAGACAAGACGAAAAATGTGTTTAACAACTTAGGGAACATTGCAAAGAAGCTCTTTTTCTTTACTCAGTTTTTCTTTTCTGGAACCCGCTTAGATTTTTATTGCAGTCAGACATTGTGACATCGGTAATTTCTATTACAATTTAATATAAATAGAGGGTCATTTTAAACCAAGGTTAACGGTTTTCCGGTCCTCAGATCAGACCGGTCCCGTTTAATCAGGACCGGTTAACCACAACTTCAATAAGCCTATATAATACGCCCTATTAGTTTATTACACAGAGTTCGTTTTTGTTGTGTTACGCTTCAAATAGCTTTCTCCATATTCCGGTATATAAATAATATACACGTCGTCACTATTTGTTTACTTCGCCTACGGCTAAGGAATGATTTTTAAAAATTTTAATCTGCTTAGTTGTCAAGGCACTGTACAAGAGCTAGCACAGAGTGCGTGTTTGAAGTCAATGTTGCAGACTGGTACTATTTCTATTACGGGACAATCAGTTAAATGAAAAGGCTTTATGATGAAAAAAAAGGAATTTGACAAAAACTTATAGTAAGTAAAACAAAATAACTATAAACTTACCTATTCTCAAAACAAAGAATTTCAGCTACAAACACTAAATACTTTTTAACAAATTCAAGATGGCAATGATAGTAGCCGATGTGCTCACAATATAAACAACAATGTAATTATCGTCTGTTTCTTATAAAGACAAAGAAAGCTATAAAAGCATATGACCCCGTGACCTATCAGTATTCTCTGGTCACCGGTTTATAGTCTGTTTTCCCCGCATCCAAAAATTGATGGGCGCGCCGCTTAGTGAAGTACCTATATTACGAGAGTCATTTGATAGACGTAGCAAAGACACCGGGCGAATTAATAGGTCCTCAAATTATTATTATTCTTTAATTCGCCAGACCGGCATCACACACAAGATAGGTAAATTCCACGTCCGATGAGGCGAGGGTTTTTTAAAATTAAGGAAAAATACATCGCGAATTTTAACGAATGTTTTAACCTGTCCACTTATTTAGAATGGTTATTAATCACATGTCCTCACAAAAAAAACCCACTGAATTAAAAAATTGACTATAAACCATCACTGTTTACTTAATTCTTTGGAAGGTTTTTTAAAAATTCGTTGAATTGAGGGCATCGCGAAAAAGCTGAACGCAAGCAGGAGAAGTGAGGGCTATGATAAGCAACAACCGACGTCAGAGAACATTCCTCTCTACGTGTGGTTCTCAAAACATACGGTATGATAGGACAAGGTGGTTAATCTGGTACTGATCTGTTTTTGAAAGCGGGCTTAGCCCGGTCGCACGAAAAAGGATGGGTCTTAACCCCTTATTTTAAACAATGGAGAACTATTGTTTAAACCACTATTGAATAGAGTTTACATATGTTATTCATAGTGGTTGTTAGATCTATGATTCCGATGACAATTCGATGTTTTTCCCTTCAAATTTACCTTATTCAAGATTATTTTGCTCGTTAGGTTAGAAGTAAATCTTTTTTGAGCATTTTATGTAAAGAGTTCGCACCACAGAGGGACCCTGGGAATGGCATGGGGCCTAGTGCACGGGAGCGTGTAGGCCTAGGCAGAGAATCGCCCGATCTGGATTGTTCATCCCTTTATAAGAAAAGCTGACACACACCAAAAACGTAAAACAACAACGCAGCATTGGCTAAATTTGTTCCACTTACAGGACACTGACCGACAATACAATCCTAAGACACACGTCAGAGGCGAGCTGAACTGATAGAGGAGCTGATCCTAGTCGAATTAGTACTCGCACTCAACTCGCTCCTCCTAGTGCTGCATTTGGACTGTGCGAAAATACTATTTTATTATATATTTCACCATATGCTGTTAATACGAATGACTCCTCTGTGTGGAATTTTAAGATAATTGAGTCATACTTAGAAGGTAACAATTCAACAAAATCTATACTTTAGATTATACAATGAGTAAAGCAAGAACAAAGACCCCGAAAACCCATACATAAATAAATAGCAAGAAAGAAAACATTATTCAAACTAAATACATAGCAAGCAGTGACAATGACCTTGGCGTCCAATACATCGCAGCAATATGACTTAGAAGACACAATGCCTAATCCGGTAATGCAATACAACGAGCGCCAATATTCACATCAATCATTTCAATAACAATCGACTATATGCCTTGATTGATATATGGATTGGTAATGACTCATCATTATTATTTCTATCCTCCCTGAACTGTAGATGTTGTGTTTATCAGCGTTTGCCCTTCTAGAGTGAGCTTCAGACTGAAGTGTGGAATTTGGGATTAGTAGATGCACAAAGTAGTGATGTGAAATGAAATGTAGAGCATTGCAATAGTGTAAACATTTTGAAATCGTTGATGAACGTCGAACCTCTGTGATTAGAGTCGACTTGATAAGTGGAATTTTAATATTTCATCAACCATCACTACAGTAACACACTCATCGGGCATTTACATAATAATTCAGATGCATGTAACTCTTTGATTTGCATGTAGAAATTTTGAAGAAAGAATAAAAACACAACACCTCGACTTATACTTACACACTTGTGGTATAACTGGACCTAGTAGGTTCTACTTACTCGTGATACAATGGTTATTTTCCTTTGCTTGGTAACTGAGGTAATATGCATCCCAATATAATGACGATGATCCAAAAAAGGAAGCACACCAGCAATACACCACAGCCAGATGGTTATGTTCAACACATCCCCTTTTCAGCTCTTTAGCTTTGCGTAGCTGAGCTGCTAAATTAAAAAGCATTTTTTAAACTACAACTTGCACTTGACACCAGTCATTGAACCTGAAGATAAAACATTTTAACTTAAAATGTACAGTTCAGCATCTGGTTATTTGTTCATGGCTACACAAGGGACATTTAAAATGTTCATTATCCTCCACCATGCTGCTCTAAAAGAATCCATTTCACCTACAGCACAATACACCTAATACAAATAAGTATTTAACAGATAGAATTAAAATTAAGTTTGTATAAAAAAGCTAGAACCAGTAAGTTGTCCTGACCAACTTTTTATGATCTTCGACAAGTCACTTTATCCACAAAATCATAATGTGAGCACCGATGGCACAGAGAGGAAACAGGGTTGGCTCCAGTATTCCTTAAGTAACATCCATTACGAATTTCCTTGACATCACACCTGAAAGAAACCATACAGAGCACCAACTGGTGTAATAAACAACCCTAGTCAATGAAGAATAAGTTAACAAAGAAAAGTACATTTTATGATGGCATGTATGATTATTATAATTATAGAATAAGTAATACTAAGGTGTAGAAGACATAATATATTCCCCAAAAACAAGAAACTGACTATAGATATGAAAAGTGAGACCAAGTAACACTCAGACCTAATATCAAAGTGACAGGAGTATTAGTTTATTAAACATAGAGAGTGTGCACCAAGTCCTTATGTGTAGGAGTTGGCACACAGATGCAGTGCCGCTGGATATTAGTGACCTTGACACATCTGCATTCCAGAATGTATAGATTGAGTGAATGCGTGCTAGTTTATTACGGCAAAATGTACAGCAAAAGTCCCAAAGTTTTTGTGGTTTATTGACCAGATGACGTAAGACCACAGATTGGGTCATTGCAGGTAACTACCCAGGCATGACTGGTGAGCTATAGGCAGTTCTGTGGTATATACCGTGGAATGAAATCTGCAATCTAGTCATAGTCACCAGGATTGCTGCAGGGTTGGCAAGAGTATTTGTGGTATATTAAGATGTGCAGGCAAGCACCGTACCACCAATTACCCAGTGAGCTGATAATAAGCAGATGTGAGAGTGAGACAATAGAGGGTACAACGGTCACCAATATGAGAGACCGAGTGAATGTGGAGATGAAAGCATGAGAGATCTGGTGACATACGAGTGACGTACGGTAGTAGGATTCGACTCTGTGCCAGACACAGCATGGAGAAGGACTAGCAGTGAGCCAATCACAAGGAATAACTAATGACTAGCCAGTATCTCTTTAATTCATTACTACATCTTGAGTGGTGACTCAGACACCATATACAAGACAGACACAAGTTTTAGAATTGTAATGAAAAACAATACGATAGCTAGTTCAATAAAACTTCATAGGGCCTGAGCAAGTTTACGGCCAAATAAGAAATGCAAACAACATCTGATTAAGAGATGTTCCATACACATCCCGTTCTCCTAGATAGGAATATATACTAATAAATGCAATCTAACACTCTCCCTTAAATAAATTGATCACCAAAATAGCAACATACAGCACACCCATATATTTATCTCATCTATCTCATCCATCTTTTTTGATGCTGTGTGTGAGTGTGTGAATTACTGTTATATAAATATATAGATGACATAAATTCAAAAATTCTTATTTATCGAGATTAATGTTGATAGCAGTTGCATGTAGTTATGTTTTTAAACTCAAATTTTTTTTAAAATCCTAATGGTTTACATCTATAAATGGATACTTTAAATAACAATGGGTCAAGAGAAAAATGCTAGACTTACTTTGTACCAGCCAATATCTAGACGTCTTTGTAAGTTCAGACATACCAGTGGCTAGTGAATATAACCATGGCACAGCATTAGCGTTATGGAGTACCATATGAGTGAAAAAAACATTTTATAATTTAACATGCTTTAAGCATAATTTATTACAGTATGTTAAAGCGAATTTACGTCGAGGCAAAGACACTAGTGCATGGACCATGAAACCGGCAGACCCGCGTACAAATACGCATGCTTTCAACAGCGAAACCACACAGGCCCAACGATCAGCCCACACACGAATGTGACAAACGTTTGTCATACCTGTATGCCACAAAGAGAGACTCACAACATTGTCACAAGTCCGTGTAAGTCTGGGTGGCAGAAACAAAAGACTACAGTTCCTTGACACAAGGCAAATAACAAATGTGATAGGATATTTTAAAAAAGAAATGTAGGGGAGCGACATATTATAAAATACTCGATAGTAACACTGTTTAGATATAATCTACAGAGTTATATCTGAGTATAGAGTTTTAATGATACGTGATAAATGATATTTTGTTTTTAGAGTTGCGGATATTCCAATACGAAATGTTTGGATACACATGAAGAGTTACATTATAAAACCATTATTTTGTTATTAGTGTATCTCTTTGCGCTGAACATGCATAAAGAGACACTGGTGGAAGATAGGAGATTAACTAAAACATAATAAAACAATTTATACATACAGCTTACATTTGGCAAGACCTGGATTTTCTCTGCTCGTGCACCAATTTGCTGTGTTGATATAAAGTTTTAATTATAATAAAATTTTCATAAGAACGCTGATAGGGATATAATTAAAATTGTAATTGCTTCTCTGTACATACGAAAAGACGAATCTCAATAAACTACACGCACACTTGCTTATTACAGATAGGAAGCTATATTCTCTAGATTTCTTACTCGCTACATCTACAAAACTGAAGCAAGATCACAAATGTACCATCACAATCAGCCTAAGTTTTGTTTTCACTGTTTACTTTATCAATGATAATTATTCTTTCCAAAATAGGGAATTGCTTCCTTCGATCAAGTAATGTTTAACTTTGGCAATATTGTCACAAATTATGGTAGATAATCAGCTGAAAAGAAAAAAAAGAAGCTATCAGATAGACATTTTTTAAATTTATTAATTGACTTAAGAAATGATTTTATAATCTGTAAGTTTTGCATTTTTGTGTATGAATATTTTAATTCATAGTTTACACTACACTGCAAAGAAAAGGCTGCAATTATTACTTAATTAGGATTTTAAAAAATAAAAATAAAATTATTTTAATTATTTTTTTTACAAAGTTAAATTAAAAGTAATATAGATAAAAAATGCAATGAATCATTATAAAAAGTAATTGCAATTAGCTAAAAGAATATGTATTCAAAAATCAAGTTGCTTGGCTTCTTGCCTCAATCAATAATTCTTCCTGTAATAAATGAAACTAATACCATGGACTAAATCTTGCTTTTCATTCAAAAGAACCACATACAGTATTTACATATCTTTGATTTTGAACAGTTCATGACACCCCAAAAAAAAACAACAAATTTAAGATGTATCATCAACATGTAAAAATGTTATTGACAAGATTTACCTTGAATAATAATGAAATTACATGCATCCTCTCCTAATGTATCATACAATGGAACCCCTGTCAACGAATGTCGGTAAAATGCTTGGTCGGCAATAACATACTGTTAAAAGAAAACAATAAGATGCAAGGTAAACTATTCAAAGCTGAAATCTAACATAATTACACGTTTAGAATTACTTGAAAAAATATTTCAATGGTTCTTTCATCAGATGAACATTAATTAACATTAGCCCTACATACCTCAGCCTGTTTTGTGAATAAAGTCCAACTCTGGTATCATTTTCTGGTTTTCAGGCCATGTTTCAAAAGTCCTGCACCAAATGCTGTGGCTCTTTCATTTACCTAGAGACAATTAGAAAATGTTATTGACTACACACTAAAATTATCTAATTAGACCAAACAATGCAGAATAATTATGACCTTGAAAAGTCCCAAACATCAAATAAATACTGCAATACATTAAACTACTTGATGAACTCACATGAACACCCTGTCTATGTCATGTGAACATTCTCAGTGTTAATATTGGCCTGACAATCAAATATCAATTAAAAGTGCACCACAGCCATTCAGAACAAAAATTAAGATTCCACCATATGGTTCAATAGTTACTTCACCTGTTTATAAGTAAGCCATTGATAAGGTGTCTCTGGTGTTGGTTTCCAGCCAAGACATGGCTTATCACCTGTAAAATTTTAAATCATAAATATTTATCATGCAAACTAGCCAAGATATATTTGTTTTGCTGTAATGGCAATTTAAAATAACACTAGCATTTTATTTAAAAATGAATTTAAATAGCATAGATTTCCATTAAAAAATCTTTCAGATACAATTTAAATGAGAATAACAAGACAAAAGTGAAATAAAGAATGGTAAGACAGCTTACTCTTACAGGAATGAAATACAAAGCAGACCATAGTATTATAACAAAAATATTTAAGAATTGTCAAAAGGAAGAATAACTCCAAGAATAATTGTATTTTATTAATGCAATAGTTGCCGTTTGTAGTCAGTAAATTTGAAGGATTTTGGTGAAATGTTCTTAAATAGATCTGTTCCTGATGTTTGTAGGTGCTTTCCAAGGAAAGTATTTGGGATAATGTTATATTAAAAAAAAACAAACAAGTGTTATGTCATTTCCCTTATTTTTTGTGTGTATGTGGTTTACATTTTTAGGGAATTAAAAATGTCTTTCTGCTTTGCTATGTATTATATTGTGCCTTCCAGTACATAGTGTCGAAAACAATGCCTCTTATCGTAAGAAAACTCACTACCGATTAAGTATCAGAAGAGACAGGTGAGATGGACCAAGGGTAGAGTTAGTAAAATATAAGAAGATGTTGATTTGTAAGACTTGCAGAAGACATCATCACAGGAACATTTAATGATAGTGTAAAGGTTAACTAATTAACAATCTTAAACGCAGTGATTGCAGTCTGCAATTATAATCATCTGATTCCATGAAACAAAATATACCCTTAAGTTAGATATTTGTACCTGATACTCTTACTCCTCTTTGAAATCCTCATACAGCGTGTCTACATCATCATAATACTTGGCAATGGGTTTATCTTCAGTGCATAAGCGGGATATGCGAGCCCCATCAGTTGTCTGAAATATAAAAAAAGACAAATTTTGAAGAAAAACAACATACAAGTGGACAATAAAAAAGCAACTGAAAAATAAAATAATAATTTGATATAGCGTTGTACCCCAGCAAGTAGCTGAGCCCACAGCGCTTCACATAAAATAGTTATACACATATATAATAATCAATGCACTCAATGTAAAAATACATATCATAACCACAACATATAACGACATAACAGTAATTATAAACTGATCATGATCACTTAGAATGGAAAATAATTAAAGGAAGTAGAGGCAATACATAACCAGCTGAAAGCTTCCTATTTAAAAAAACAAAAACACACACATATTATCACATACATAAATGATAATATTTTATCGAATACTTCAAATTTTAATCTAGAAGAAATGTAACATTGCACAGCCACCAGCTAGCTGCCAGCCCTTCCAAGAAAAATGTGCTGTGCTCCTCAAAGCCCTTCCAAACCAATTAATTAGTAAGAGTAAGAGTGTGTAATTTCATCAGTTAATGAGCTTTCATTTCACAACTTAAACTAACATTTTTTAAAAAGAGCGGGCAACCACATAACATTTTATAGGATTCTCGTGGAATAAAGCCAGAGTAAGTGAAATGTTATTCAACAACAGACAACATACTTTACATATTGAACTTGAAATCAACTCTATTAATTAAGATGCTAAAACTAAAAGTTAAATTCTCTCACTTGTCAATACTTTAAAGCTTAATTAGTCTTGTTCAGTGCTGGTGGACTATAAAAATGCCCTCAGGCATTATTATGGCAATAAATTATGGCAAGACTGATTATAATTTGATAAATCATAATTAATATTATAACAAGCAAAAGGCTCAAGTTTAAGTGTTTTTTAAAAAAAAAGTATGACTTTAACTGAGCATTCACCGCTTTCAGGACTCACAGCATGGGATGATTATCTTGCTTAAAAACGTAAAATTTTCAGCATAAACATGACTAGATCTGCAGCAACAGCAGCATCGTGAGCATCGGGTCATTATCGTGCGTTTGTAGTTACAATAAGCAGCCGTTTTCAAACACAGCTTGTTCCTTTTATATGGGCATAAGAAAACTTGGTTGCTTTAGTTGACAGGAAGTGGTAAACGAAACAAAATGTTTGCGCGCGCTCATCTCCCAAATAAACATTTTCCCTTCATTCATGATGGGAACTTCCCATGAACATGGAAAACGAGTGAGCACTGATGTATTCATAATGATATTGCGATGGATGTAAAAATTTCTCACCAAAATGTTCAATTTATAAATTGTATACATACTGATGTAACATTTATTTTAAATATAAGCAATATAAAAAAGGTTTAAAGTATAAATTATAACATAAAATGAACATTTGGTCCCAACCCGATTAGAGATCGATTTTGATGGTATAAGTTACAAGTATAGCAAATTTTAAAACTAAAATGATCTATTTAATAGATGATTACGTCATGAGGTGTCAATTAAAGTACACATGAGTGTCAATTGGTGCGATTTTATACAACGCTACGCACGAAAAACCAAATGGTGTTACCCTGAGATGTAATTGTAATCAATTGTTAAAAGATCAACAAACTTAAACTCCTGTACTGTAAGAGAACGTATAATAAGTGTATTGTTCTCGATGCACAAACTTAAAATTGAGATATTATTTGTATTGTAGCATGCCAAATAGAAAGTCATTAATTCTGGAAGTGCAAATTATTAATAATTATTTTTTATTTGCTCTAACTCTATTAAAAAATACACACCCCTCTTCATCGAATGGGCTGAGTTAGATACTAATAACAAGCGCACGCGCATAACCTCACAACATATGTAAAATGTAGGCCATTGAATGACATGCAAATGAAGAAAACTGAATACTAAGGAATTACCAATCTGAAGGGGCGTCTCTTGGACTGTACTTGTAACCTCATGTAAGGGGGTATGTCGTAATAACCTCTAGATGACACAACGCATCCCATTCTATCGACAACTCCAATATACACAAACCATACGGTTTATACAATATGACCCTATTTATATTTCACACAGAGTCTTTGCGACGTAGTTCTGGTTACACTAACACTATTCAGCCTCAGCAGATGTCAGGCTTATGGCTCAAGAATAATTTATTCCTATTTAGAACCCGAACGTTAGCAATTTCAAATACATGATATACATGCTAAATCACATGATAACGGGTGATACGGATATGAGAGAATCAATGAGTAATCCATTGCTTTTCATTTTGTCATCTCTTCTGTTAACCTCGGCACGGGCCACGCAGTTTCCCCATTATGGCACAGAGTTGCCATGCGGTCGTTTATTGGTGGATGGGCATCACACGACTCACGCGCAGCCTCGATCTCAATCAAGGTCAACAAGCCAGGCGCCCCACCACAACTGGAGGTATTTCCCGTGTCTGAACTATTTAGGTCGTGAAACACCGTTTGTTGATGATGCAATAATGTAGCAGGGATGTCAGTTCTAGTGTGGGAGAGTCAAACGATTTTATATCGTGTGACTGAGTGTTTCGGTTTGTATTAGGGGTGTACCGGATTAAAATTTTTGAACGGATTTTGCATGATTTATGAAGTGAAATTATAACGCATATATACTATAGATCATGTTATATTGTTATGTTGCGATTCATTATTTCGCGAAATCAGTTAAGTCACGGTAATTCCATGGCTCCCAAATTTTGTGACGTCACACAGCAAATTCGTTCGGCTATGCAAGAAATAAGGAAGAAAATCTTTTTGTTTACGTATGCACGTCTAAATAAATGATAATAATACTTGGGAAAATTATCTAAGTAACAAAAAGTATAAATTATTAATAAATATGTTAAATTAGAGAAAAAATATTAGAAATATTTCTTAAAATTTTAGTAGATCAAATTAATTTTAATCGATTAATAATCGATAATTCTGTAGCCCTAATATATCCGGATTTATGAAGTAAAATTCTGCCGGAGTTTTAAAAATGACCGGATTCCGGATTTGCCGGAGCAGAAATCCGGTACACTCCTAGTTTGTATTAACTTCCTTAACAGCCCAACATGATGTAGTAAAGTATAAACCAGACAGATTATTCCTCGGTTAAAAAACAAACATGATTTTTAAGCTATCGAAAAATTTATTATAAAATATTCCAATTAACAGACGACAATGTTACCAATTTACCAATAGTGTTATTTAACACCGGTAGTGATTTCAATTTCAACACTCGATAAGGCTAATTAATGGCTTAGCTTGAATATCATTACACTTACACAATAACATGCCGAAATTTAGCACACATGGGGAAGTTTTTTTTAGCTTGGCTTAGTGATTTGGTTGTTTAAAATCTATCTAAAATATGCAACCTAAATACACTATTTCGTACATAACCGATAAAGGGAACCTATAATGTGAGCCAGTGAATGCGTCCGTCTTTAAGTCTTAAAAGTATTTAGTAGTCCTTAGAGTCTAGTCATTTTAATGACCGGCTTTATTCTCACCTATAATACAGGGCGAATACATGTTGAGATGGAGTGTGTGTTTGTGGTCGTGAAGTTACGCTTCCAGGCTTTGGAGACAAAGTGTTAATTTTGATTGGACTTAGAGGTACGGTTTGTGATGAGGGGATAAGGTATAAATCTAAATGTCTTACTATTTTGAATGCTGCCCACACATGACCTCCCACAATAGTCGACTTTACTACACTGTTTGGGAGTGAGAAGATTGAAACTTGGTCCAATGGATATCGTTTGCCCTTTGTAAAATCCCACTATATCTAAGATTTTCAATGCGCTGACTGTATTGCAAAAATATTTTCAAAGCTCGCGAATTGTACTTTAACTTTTTGAAAGCGGTCAATCCACCGTCAAGTAAAATATAAAAGAAAGAAAAAACACGAAACTAGTTTAACCCAAACCCCTTAAGACTACAGAACATGATTTAAACAAAATCCGGGAGAAATGAGGAAGTGCACACTTCCTATGGATAAAATCTACATTATCTTGTTACATACTATTGTCATTCTAAGGGTGACCCGTCAAAACGGCCCCAGACAAATTGTTTAATATTTGCATTTTAACCTTTGTTCAACTTAAAAAAAAATCTTTTAAGAAAGTGGTCAATTTGTAAAATTATTTCTTGTGATGTTATGATACTATTTCTTCTCAACAAACAATTGTGACTTGATACCATATAGAGTAACTTTTAGTAAATACCGTATATACTCGTTGTATAGCCCGTTCGTTCAGAAGACGACCCCCCAAACTTTTCCCCCTTCATTTTGTCCAAAAAAAAAGGTCGGCTTGCGAACGAGTATATACGGTGTTACTATTATTGTTACTTGTGAACTAAAACTGACACTGAATCGGTGATTAAAAATACGTATATAAAATGTTTAGTGTATTTATATTCCATTTACACCTATTAGTCCAGGGCCGTTTTGTCGGTGAACCCATTCTAAATTCTAAGGCCCTAAGGCATGTCCACTCATTGATGGGGCGGGAGGGATTGGCGGTGCTGGGCAGGAAGGTGTGACCTGAATGAGGCGTCTAAAGCAGGGACTGGTGCGGGTTAAGACGAAAATTCAATGGCTATTACTATTTGCAACACGCACTGTCACGCTTGAGCAGTAAAAGGCCGTAAGGGTGACCTTCACGACATTGAAGACCTAGCACGATCCTGACATAGATGAAATTAAGGTAATTAAACAACCCGTAAAAACAAAGTTTTTGACGATAAACCCCTTATAATTTATATACGAGACATAACTAAAAGTATTGATTATGTTCAATATAATACACACCGCGCGACAGACTAGCATAAACATTTACAGATCGAGAAAATATTATAAAAGTATGTTCAGTATAATACGCACCACGCGACAGACTAGCACAAACATTTACATGCTACACAGAGATAATCTAAAAATTCATTACTTTACAGTACATTCGATCAATATGAAATTTTGATAGATTGCATTGTCAGGTGACAAAAGTCTATGCGCAAAATTTCATCTAGATAGGATCACGGGAAGTGGGTCATTTTTTTAACTTTTGTTTTTCCGCGGGAACATGCGACCACGACGGACAGACAGCCAAGACGGTGACGTTAATACAAGGGATTTAAAAAACAGACCAGACAACTTAACAAGAATACTGGCAATTTTCAGATTTTGATGCACTTACATTTTATAATGGGCAATTTTCGTAATTTAACATTTCAAAGTACTAGAATTTTAACATTTTTATTTAATTTTAAAAAAAAATGCTTAGGTAATTTTAAGACGAATTCAGCTATAAATAAAAACGTATTTAGTAGTATAGTAGACCAGTGATGGCGAACCTATGGCACGCGTGCCACAGTCGGCACGTAGAGCCTCTTCAGCCGGCACGCGACTAATAAAATATTAATTCCTTAATCAAACCAGGTTTCATGGGAGTAATTTGGGAGTGTTGGCACTTTGCTATACAAATAAGTCGGTTTTGGTTGAATTTTGGGCACGCGACCCAAAAAAGTTGGCCATCACTTTAGTAGACAATAGCAGAAAAGAAGTCATTTTCATGGATAAGCTTGAAAAAGAAGCAACAAAACAACGAACTTATCGGCAAAAACTACCAAAAAGCCTTTTTTTCCAGCAAAAAATAATAAACGTGAAAAACTTAGCTGCAATTGCCCTATGAAATCCAAGTGGCAAGAAAGAGTTTTTGACAGTCATTGAGTTACAATTTACATAGTATTAATATATTATATGTAACATAATTAATTATTAAAATTACATCTATTCTTTGATGACACAAAAGGTACGAAAAGACTAAAAATATCACCTTGAGTTGAAGACTTTGATTGTTTAATCCAATGTGTGTCAGATTTGTGCTGATAATAGTTGGTGTCTTTGGTCTTACTTTGGTGCCGTTAGACTGGACGTTGTTGTTATCCGTCACTTGGACACTCATGTTTCATGCGGTTAACCTAACTTATTGATACAACACACTATTTCGTGATTGATGATTGACTATAATTTCGGTAATCCTGCAGATTTTACACGTATATTATAATTTATTATTTCACAGCGAAATTTAATTTTCTCTTGAGAACTTTCGTTTTTAATTTATTAAATGCATAATTATATGTTGTATTTCAGCTATTACAGCGCTAATTTGTAAGTCTTTCTAATTTCTAAGCCATTTTTTCGGCTCTCAACAGTAAATAGTCTGATGATGATGCAACCATTTTTTAAATTATCAAACTACATGCCGGATTGTCCGATAAGATGCCAAATGGAAATTTCTCACTTACAAACAAAGAAAATAAGAATCAAACATCTAGTAACGAAATAAAAAAAAGAAATTGTCTTTAAAATATTTATTTATCTTCTAAGAACATTAAAATAGACGAATAATACTTTTAAAAAAATATCTTCAGTCAGTAAATTTATTTTAGCATTGGGTCGAGCCAGGTAAAAAACATCTGGCAGCAGTTCGCTAGGTAAACAAAATGGACGTATCGTGACCACATTATGTATTATATAGAGCCGAAAAAATGCATTTGAAATTAAAAAGACTCACAAATTAGCGCTGTAATAGCTGAAATACTACATATAATAATGCATTTAATAAATTAAAAATGTAAGTTCTCATGAGAAAATTAAATTTCGCTGTGAAATAATAAATTATAATATACGTGTAAAATCTGCAGGATTACCATAATTTCTGTCAGTGTATCACAATTTAACTTTTAAGACCATTAATTATTATTAAACGCAATGGCTTTACATTTCTCTAACGAATTTAACACTAACCAATAATACAATTAAATAAATGATAACTGCCACTACTACTAATGATCAATGTCAACCAGACAACTAAAAAATAAATCCCAGAAATTTTGAAATCACAACTCAAAATAAAAAAGTGCCTTAAATAAAATAAATAATGTCTTAATAACAGATATAAAAGTTAATAAAAGTAATACAAACAACTATAAACGTTGGGAGACCTCGTGTTTCGTACCAACAATATTATTATTATTTATTAACAATTTATGAGGCCACGCCTGACCTAGACTTTGTAATCATTCAAGACATTTTCTTTTTATATGAGGGAACTTGCTATTATTTGTTGCGAACATGCCATGGCCTGCACTCTCCGTGCATTGTGCATGATTCAAAGACGCAAGTCAACAAGGACTAGGACGCTTATCATTCTTTATCTGTGGACTATGGATACTAGTACTAGGCCTAAGACAAAACTAATCTTATGATAATCTACGGCTACGGTCAATATCTGAAGTTGAATTACAAAACTAAAACGAATATTGAAAACACACATCAGGAGACCAAAAATAGCGTTTTATCTCCTGAAGAACTTTTCAGCCGGCTTGTTTACGATTCAAAATCCAATTAAACCAAGTGAAGAGAGTCAGCACAGGCAAGCCACATCGTGTGATTCACATCGTGTGACTGTGACAACACGCCGACCAAACGCAGCAAGACGACGCACAACAGGGCACGTGGAGAATTGAAACGAGGCTCAGCACGCATTTGTCCGCCTTATTTAAAAATGATTTTCTAAGTCTAAATAAACCTAATGATTTAAAAAATAACAATAAATAAAGGTAAAAAAATGATTTTTAAAAACCACGTTTTTACAAGCGGACTAAAAAGAAGAAAATAATTTAAAACTTGTACGTTCAAGTAGTTTGATTTAATATGACTAAAAACGTGGGGCGGGCGCTTATGAGGTTTAACATATGCAGCTCAGCCATTCTCTCACTTATAGATCTCTCTTTTGCCTTCTAAATTAGAAATCTTTAATTTTTATACCAAACACCCGCCCCACGTTTTTAGTCATATTAAATGAAAGTAATGAAGCTTACTTGTAATGACCATTGAGGGCCATGCCATAATGTTTACTTGACACGGCCCCACATTAGTACATACGATTAATGACTTTATGCCCTTGGTCTCTCTCGCAAACTTTTTAGTAAATAAAAGACTTCCTGGGCATTTCCAGAATTTTTTTTTAATATCGACCTATAGGCTTGGTCATAGAATTTTAAATAAAAAAAATATAAGGTCATATTATTTGATATATTATAATAATGCGAAATAGAGCTTCCTTGCGAGAGTGAATTTAATATTAATATGTAAATATACAAACTATACTTTTTTTATTTTTAGTTCATTAGCTCATTCGTCCGAGAATTTTATACATTCAAATACTATTTACTTCTAAAACGTATGATGTAATTATAATTAAAATCATAATCTTAGTGTAAGTTTATTACTAATAAATACTAAGGCATATATAATTTATATGAACCAACGAAAACAATTTATATTAAATATAAGTTTGTTAGCACTAGTGACTAGTACTAGTGGCGACGGCCGGAACGACCGCTTACACTTTCACTCATCTTAAATAAACTCTTAGGCCTATGCTTATTTATTTAAATATCAATAGATGGTTATAGTTATATTATGTAATATTATATTATGCGAAATGGAACGTCCTTGGGAGCATGAATTATGTAAATGAATTATAATTAGTGACTCTGCATCTGCTGAGGCTCTAACTCTATTATCTAGTAATAAGTTAGTAGTAACTAGTTCTAGTTGCTCGTTCGTCCATGAAGTTTATTCTTTCATGCTATGATGTAATTATAATTAAAGTCATAATCTTAGTGTAATTTTATTACTAATAAATACTAAGGCATCTATAATTTATATGAACCAACGAAAACAATTTATATTAAATATACGTTTGTTAGCACTAGTACTAGTGGCGACGGCCGGAACGACCGCTTACACTTTCACTAGTTGCTCGTTCGTCCATGACGTTTATTCTTTCATACTATGATGTAATTATAATTAAAGTCATAATCTTAGTGTAAGTTTATTACTAAAGGCATATATTTTTATAAGGCAAGGGCCAAGGAAAACAATATTAAAATACATATATGTTAATAATTGACTACGCTAGGACTAGTGTTTACCGTAGTTACGAATATGAACGCTTACACTCATCTTTAAATAATTTAAAATACTATGTTACGGCTTATTTATTAAAGTTTTAAGTCTTCGACATTTTAATAACTTTTTTCGGCTGCAAAACTGAGTGAGAAGAAATATTTTTTTGTCCAAATTAGCACCTGGAACATCGTTTTCAGATAGCACTATAACACTATTAAACACACTGTTGCTAGCCATGTTTGAGAAAGTTTGACCTTACTGACAACGAAGAGCCTAAAAATAGATATGACCGAATGGCCTATGACGCGTTGGGGTCACAGAAATGATCAAGCCTATATTCTTGATGCATTAAAAAAAAACAATAAACGTATTGTCACGGTTAACATCGACTTAAGTTCCTGGTGTATTTTTAGTAAAAACAAGACACGTATTGTCACAGTTAACATCGACTACATTCCTCATGTATTTTTTAAAACAAGACATGTATTGTTACTAGGCCTGTCAACGGGTACCCGTTCGAAAATTTGGACTGGTACCCGGACAGTATTTTTCAGCAATATTGAGAGCCCTAATTGTCACAGTTAACATCGACCTATATTCCTCATGTATTAAAAAAATAATTAATGGAACATAAGTCTGTCACGCAAGAAGCTTCATGTGTGACGTCAGAAAACTGTTTACTTTTAATATAGGTGTGTGTGTGTGGGGGGGGGTTGTTAGCAGTGTTCCCTCTCAGGTCTGTTGGTCAGTGTACACAATACCAAACTCGTGTGCAAAGTTGCTCATGTTTGTTGGTCAGTGTACACACTACCAAACTCGTGTGCAAAGTTGCTCAGGTTTGTTGGTCAGTGTACACAATACCAAACTCGTGTGGCAAGTTGCTCATGTTTGTTAGTCAGTGTACACACTACCAAACTCGTGTGGCAAGTTGCTCATGTTTGTTGGTCAGTGTACACACTACCAAACTCGTGTGCAAAGTTGCTCATGTTTGTTGGTCAGTGTACACAATACCAAACTCGTGTGCAAAGTTGCTCATGTTTGTTGGTCAGTGTATACAATACCAAACTCGTGTGCAAAGTTGCTCATGTTTGTTGGTCAGTGTACACAATACCAAACTCGTGTGCAAAGTTGCTCAGGTTTGTTCGTCAGTGTACACACTACCAAACTCGTGTGCAAAGTTGATCAGCTTTTTTTTCTTCAAAATTTTACACCCCACAAACACAATATTATCCATATCGAAATTTGCTGCGCGGAAATTCTAAACTGCTAGGCGGCCGCACAGCTGAAAGGGAAGATTGGTTGTCAGAGTTTTTTTGTTGAATATTGATGTAAACATACAAGATGACTTTACACAAGTTTAGGGACAATTTAGGCATTTGTATTAACTTTAATAGACTTTGTTTGTAATTTCTAAAACCGGAAAACGTCATAGCTCAATGAGTGATGTTCTATTTTTAGATTACAGTTTAGCAGAACATTGTTTTGAAGCATAAATACAGTCGAATCACGATGTTCTCAAAATTGTTAGCTTAGTAAAATAACGAAACTGTTTTTCCTTTTCACGTCCGATAAGCTGTCTTAAATTAACGAAGAATTAACAAATAGCTGCTAAGAAACATCCTTCTCAATGTACCTACATTAACATATTGACTCGTTTCTTTTATTAAATGTTTATGAAATTTGTCCTTAATATATATATATATATATAGCCCCAATATTTCTATTAAGGTTTCCGCTATATTATGACAAGGCCTTTAGAAGATTTTATTTCCTAAAACTAATCTTAGTATTTATTAGTATTAATTATGGTGAAAGCTTTGAAAAAATCAATTTTATGATGGGATTTTCCGATATAAGCAAAAGTTAGTTGCTTCTTGCACGTAACATAAAACTCATGACGCCCAATAAGTTATGTGTTAGTAGTTCATGTTAAAAAAATCAAGTATTTACAAAACAAATTGCACGTTGTTTATGCCGAAAAAAGAGGCCCCAGATTTTAATTATGATATTTTAAAAAGTTTGCCCGTTATATACACTGCATTCCACACAAAAATGCTTTAATATAAGCGCATCGCTCAAAATATTTCTGAGCTCATTTGAGCACATTCCAAATACATCCCAATAAACATCAATGACGCAAAAACATAATGCAACAGCGAGTGAATTGATTGTAACTTGACTCTCACCAACAACTAGCTTCCATCGAGTTGGATGAAGGCGAAGGGTTAACAAGACGTGCACAGTGAGACAAGGGCCGTGTCATTGGAAGTATGTCAGTATTGTCAGTAGACAGTGCATAGAGAGAGAAGGACCGTGTCATTAGTAGCATGTCAGTAGACATAGTGAGACAAGGGCCAAGTCATTGGAAGCATGTCAGTAGTACAGCAACGGACACTTGACACATCAATAAATCCATGCATAGTTCATCTCATTTAAGACAGTAAATACCAAACTGTATTACCGACCAACCCTTTGCATGGTTAGGGAATTTTCAAATTCAAGACACAGATAATTTTTCAAACCCTCGTACTGTGACATCGCATGATTCAGGTTCTTTGGCGGGGAGGGGAGGGGGGGCGGTGGGCACTGATAGGATTTAACATGAAACTATACTGCAGTTTAATGAAATAAAGACCAAAAAAAAACAACAACAACCAAAAACAAACAAACACTACGATAGTCAGTATGACCAAGCCGTCAATTAGTCTGATCAGTATCAAGAAAAAAGAATTTAGAGACTCTGCATCAAATTGACAAGAGTAGGGAATATGCACATATAAATATAAATAGAATCGCTATCGCTGCGAACGATACTAAGACTAAAGCTTCTAAGTCAAGGACTGTGTGTGGCAGCATGTCCCAGATATTCACTGTTGTGTTTACACATATATAGACAAATCAGCCACTTGTAATATCTGGAGTTGAAATCTGATTCTCGGCAAACCATCTACAACTGTGGCCCCTCCCCCATTCTCTCCCCATACATGTAAACGAGGCCTGCATGTCGGAGCTGCAAAAAGTCTATTATTCAAACAAGTTCCACAAAAAACATTCGAGTGTCCAGTTGCCCGGTATAGATAAGTATGACGGTGACAGTGACACGAACCAGACGTATGCCTGTAATCACAGCCTTCATCATGACATTATAATCATCCGTCTAGCGCAGTCTGTCCCCAGAGTCCC